>CM064513.1:30236376-30271376 GCA_032716605.1 Paralithodes platypus
AGGTAATGTTTTATGCAGGCGGAGCTCCTTCCTTCCGCTCCTGTTGTGGCGTGGACAAGGACGATCTATACACAATAATACTTCTACACGGGATTAGACAGTTTAGCACACACACACACACACAATAATACTTTTGGACGGGTTTAGATAATTCATAACACACCAACTAATACTTTTAGACGCTAAATTTGTACATTTTTTCGACAAAAACATATCCCAGCCGAAGTCCGATTTCTTCCCCCAAAAAATAAAAAAATAAAATAAAAAATAAAAAAGAAGAAAAAAGACAAAAGAAGACACTTGAATGTGATGAAGAGTCTTATTTTCGCCTAATTAATGGGGTGATACCTCTTAAAATCTCCAAAAGAATGTAGTAAAACATGGGAGTTTCAAAAAGAGCCCCCTCGGCCTAAATAATGACAAAGCATCTCGTTCCGCACAGTAATACTTTTAGACGGTTTCAGTTAGTTTACCTCTTTCTCTCTCTCTCTCTTTCTCTAGTAATACTCAAAGGGGTATTCTTTCTTCCCTCGAGTAAATTATACAGACTGAGTATTGCCCTCTGACCTGTGTAACAATGGTACCGGTATACCCTTTTCCAAATAGGTAGGCCAGAAACCGTGAACCCTAACGTAAGTAACTAAAAAAGGGTTAGAGCAAATGGGCTTTAAATTTCCACACCTATTCCCTGGCTGACCTTTTCCAAATTGTAGAAATATTAGCTCGCTTGCTCAAGCCGTTTGTGAGCTATATAGGTTAATGTTCAAGGGTCCAGGTTTCGATTCCCGGGCAGGGCGAGACAGATTATGTAACATCTCCTTATCCCCTATGCTTCTGTTGACCTAGCAGTAAATAGGAACCTGGAGTTAGTGGACATTTGTGACGACCCATCCGGGGAAGTAAGCTGTGGTAATCAACACAAATGCAGTATCCCTGCATTAGGGTAACTCATTCTGTACCGGTGGCGTCCTTTTAACTTCATTCTGGCTACTATTAGACGATTTTATTCAGTTTAAAAAGGGCCTCAAGCAAATAACAGGCTTCGAACTATCTCACTTCACCATTTTCACTACCACGTATCCTTACGTATCCTTCTAAACCTGCCCAATATCGTCTAAATATAGCTAGACTATTATATAAATAACGTCACCGGTACAGAAGGGATTAATATCCGCAAGCTCAAAAGGCCTATGATCTGAATTGGGCTCCGCGGGTACGCGCTGTTTCGAATGTATACTTGCAACACTAAGATGTCTACATGAACTTGGATAAGATCTTCCACTTTAGGTCCTCTCCATAATCCAACCACTCATTCTTCCCTACTACAATATTCTCCCTCCCAGCATCGGAGAGTGTGTTTCCTCCAGCTAGTCTACCATTCTTTATTCAACCTCTCATCCATTTACTGTACCTTAGACGCTCGTATTATCCTATTCCACATCACCTACGCTGTAAACATTGAACGCTCCATTGTGACGTGACAAAATGATACACATCAAAAGTGTTTGTTAAAGACGGAAACGATTGAAACATTTAATATGTGTAGTATGTCTGTTACAATTAAGATAAGTTTTGTATTTATAATTTTGTTATGGTTTATTTAGTTAATATTTTTTAATTTCCTTCCAAAATCTCCATCAAGCTATACAAAAATCCCACCATGACACCCCCCCCCCCCCTCCCCCCCGGGATGAAGCTGGGTATTCATGAGAGAGAGAGAGAGAGAGAGAGAGAGAGAGAGAGAGAGAGAGAGAGAGAGAGAGAGAGACGTTCCAAGGAATAGTTAGTATCTTGTGACTCATTCCATAATTATGCAGTATATTAGTTCTAATTCTTTTCAGATACTACGTCCAGTAAAGCTGACTGTCAAAGAGTGTCTCCCCCGAAGTTGAAAATGTAGTTACTATTTATTTATGTGTTAAAGTATATTGAAAATAAGTGTTTTGTTTGTTTATTGTCGTGAAATTAATAGGAGGAGGAGGTGTTTGTGAGAGCTGGTTGGATTGCTCTCTATGTAAGTGAAACAAACAGAAACAGTGAGGGAAGCCAGACAAATTAAACAGGAGATCCAGCAACTACGTATCACACGCCTATGAGTGCATGTTGTATTCCTATTTAGGGTATATATATATATTGTTATAATCCACGTTGTCTAACCCATTTAGTATGTTAATGAATTCAATGAAGTGACCTCGTAGCTTACGTGTTACCAACGAAAAGAGAACAAGAGTTTTCAACCGGTCCTCATAGCTCCTCTAATCGATGGAATCAGTTGTGTAGCTTGTGTAGCTCTTTCTATAGTCGCTCTATATCTGCCCTGAGTGTTGGAGACCAGAATCGAACAGCACATTTTAGTACTAGCCGTATTAGATCATTGAGGAGAGAGAGAGAGAGAGTATATGAATGTATGTGATGGAACGCGGGGGGTGGATGAGCCTAGCGGGGGAGTGTGGGTGGGTGAGTAGGGGGGGGGGGGCGTCTCTCCCTCCCTTGGCCTTTTTGCTGAGATGCAAATTTTCAACGTGGTGAAAAAGATAAGACCATATAGAGAGAGCGACTCCGTTATGGTATTTTCCTTCTTTCTTTCTTTTTTCTGCTTATATTTGTTTGTGCGGGATTTTTAAGGGGGCGTTTTATTGTTTGTTAAATTTGTCTTTCTCATTTTTTTTTTTTTTTTTTTTTTTTTGCTCCCTAGACATCCATCAAGTTTAGAAAAATACCCCCAAGACCCCCTTCGAGATAAATTTGAACACATTATGGTAGAAAAACTTCCAAGCCGAAGGCCGATTCCTCCTAAATTGCAGGCTCGCTATCGCTCGCTAGGTATAAATCGACACCTAAATGGTAAGTAAGGTCTTAAAATTGACAAACAAATGGGTTGAAAGGTCTTAAAATCTTCAAACTCATGGGACAAACGTCTTAAAATTTCAAAACTATTGGGTTTTAGCATGAGGGAGAAGGGGATCCAGAAAAAACCGCCTCCTTATGTTTCAAATATACATTTAGGTATACCAACATATCATTATTTAAAAAAGTAAGGCACACCTACATGTGTGCACGATTTAGGATTCAGATAAAAAACAAATCCCTCTGAATATTTTACAAACATGCCGGCGCTTCAGGGGAAACAGATCCAACGCTGCAGTAGACCAATGCTGAACATGACTCTTGTACTGTAGGGTGTATACCATATATATATATATATATATATATATATATATATATATATATATATACATGGGGTTTGCTTGGCTGATATGCATCACCTTGCACTTTTCCAAGTTTAGAGGCATCTGCCATGTCTCCGACCATTCACCCAGTCTGTTGAGGTCCATCCTGAGCTGTTCAACCCCTCTGGGATCTTTCACATTCATTCCAAGTTTGATGTCATCTGCAAACTTGGAGATCACACTCAACAGACCAATATCTATGTCATTGACATATATGATAAACAGTAGTGGCCCAAGGACAGATCCCTGTGGAACTCCAGAAGTGACTGAAGTCCTCTCAGAAGAAACACCATTGACTACCGCTCGTTGTTGTCTACCTGTTAGCCAACTTTCTATCCAATTTGTGACCTCTGTATTGATACCTAGTGCATTTACTTTTGACATTAGCCTGCAATGAGGCACTTTGTCAAAATCTTTTTGAAAATCTAAGTAAAGGATGTCTATGGCTCTACTTTCGTCATTCTCACTCAGCATTTCATGGAAAAAATCCAGCGAATTAGTAAGACATGATCGGTGTCGCCAGAATCCATGTTGGGATTCTGTAATTAAATTGTGGATTTCTAGGTGGTCAACTATCTTGTCTACTAGTATCCCTTCTAAGAGTTTTATTATGATAGAAATCAAGCTAATTGGCCGATAATTCTTGGGACACTCATGATCCCCTTTCTTAAAGATCGGAGTCACATTGGACAGCTTCCAGTCTTCAGGGACCTCTCCATTTTCTAGTGATTTATTGAAGATATCTGCCAAGAAAGGTGCGATTTCGTCTCGCACTTTTCGTACAACTCGGGGAAGAAAGCTATCTGGGCCGGATGACTTGAACCTATTTAACTTATCTATTCTTTTTGCTACCTCCTCTGGGGTATCTAATTCTGCTAAGAACTTCACCCTCATGCACTAGTCCTGGACTTGGCATGTCACTGGTATTTTTCCTTGTGAATACTGAGGCAAAATAATCGTGTAGGGATTTAGCTATATCAGTGTCAGAAAAGAGAGAGAGAGAGAGAGAGAGAAAGAGAGAGGAATGAATAGAAGTGTGCGACATCAACAAGTTAATGAAACTCGTTACTTCCTGTCAGGCTAAAAGGAAATGAAAAAGAAATCCAAGTGACATTTAATTTTGTTTTATCTTGAATATAGATTACATACAATACATCAATCTACACCCACCCACCCACACACACACACATAGAAAATGAACACACACACACACACACACATATGCACACAAACACACACACACATTATTAACCAGCGCACAGCCGAAAGCGACAGAATATTGTTTTCATTCCTATCCATTTGTTGTCTATCGGTCTGTCTGTCTGTCTGTCTGTCTGTCTGTCTTCCTGCCTGTGTGTATGCATGTCTGTCTGCTTGTCTATGTATCTGCCTGTATGTCTGTGTGTGTGTGTGTGTGTGTGTGTGTCTGTCTGTTTGATTGCAATAACGAGTGAGTCGCATTATATAAACTAAGGCCCGTATTTTCCATGTCCCACCCAAAATGCAATGATTTAATATTAGTTCATTTATAATAGGTGGACCAAAAATCTTGACCACCAAACTCTATAACCTGTAAGCGACTAGAGTAGACTAGTAGTAGAGTATTGAGGGGGGGGGGGGGAGAGAGATAGCACAGTGGACAGTACTTTCTGGTTCCATTGTCTCCGCCCATTGGTGTGCATAGTGTGGGGTGGGGGTGGGGGGGAGGGGGGGGTGCATGTGGATAAATATTGCACTGTTGGAATGGCTGTGGATGTGAATGTGGTCTGGAATCCTTGTCATCAGCTCGATTATGAAGATCAAGTGCGAGCATATACAATTATACATGTGTACGTGTGACACTAATACAAGCACACCTCTAATGTCCACCAGAGTAGCAAGGGGTGTGGAAAGACCTGCCTGTATGACAATATACTTAAGGCAAAGGATAATTACAGCAACAACAAAATAAATAATTATATAAATACAGAGAGAGAGAGACAGAGAGAGAGAGAGAGATAGATAGAGAGAGAGAGAGAGAGAGGGAGAGGGAGAGGGAGGGGGATGGGGGAGGAGAGGGAGAGAGAGAGAGTAAAAAAGGGCGGTTATCTCTCACATCAGGATCCCCAGCCTCATTTATGCTGCAGTGAGCTCATGGCCTTAGCATATACATGAGTGGGAGGTAATTTCGCTCGCAGTCCGTGTTTGTTTCTCATTAACACTAGCCCATCCGACGTCTGGGGATGGGGATGGGGGAAGAGAGAGAGAGAGAGAGAGAGATGGTGGTGGGGGGGGGGGGGATGGGGAGGTATTTAGATGGTTTATAGAATTATCCTCGTGGATTCTGAAGGTTTTTGCCATGATTCTGCAATATACTACGTCTGTAGTTGTCCCCTTAGGTTAAACTTAATGCCTCCCAAAAAAACATAAAAACGCCGCGCAACCATTTTGATGGAGGTATAGCGAGGAAACTAAAAAATAAATAAATAAATAAATATAGATAATCACAAAGCAAGCACTACCCCCTTAAGAGGTTCACTGGTTCGGTCCTCGGTTCATCAGCTGTGTTTGGCGATCACTAGTTTGGCCCGATACTCTTTGCCGACCTCAATTTTTGCCCGATACTCTTTGCTGATCTCCATTTTTGCCCTGTACTTTTTTACGATCTCTTGTTTGTCAGTCGCTGTTTTACCAATGACAATTGTATTCTCATTTCGTTTTAAGCTGATTAGTCTTTTTACTCGTCAGTTCATTTATTTGTCAGTCACATTTTATCGCTGAGTACCCTCATGTGATACATTGCATGATTTTAACCCTTTGAGTACCAGCGACGTGTTTTATATTTTATTCTAGCTAAAGTTAGACGATATTATGCAGCATAGGAAGGATCTGTGGTAGTTAAAAGGGTTGGTTGAGATAGTTTGAAGCCATATTATTGCTAGAGGTCCTTCCTAAGCTGAATAAAATCGTCTAATATTTGCCAGAATGTGATGAAATGGATGTCCCTGGTACTGAACGGGTTAAGGGTCAAGACGTGGAAAGTATAATAATATGGGTTAAAATATGGTACTGGATATTTATAATGTAGAACTAATAGGGATGTGGAGAAGAAGGGATCTGGCTCAAGTGGGTCCAGTAGGCCTTTTGCAGATTTCCATGTTTCTTATGTTCTTATGTGATATGGTATAACAAAAATATACTAACCATCATGACCCTCATCATCGAAGCAGTTTACTCTACCAGCACCTCTGTCACAGCATTAACTGTATTTGGTCCGAAGGGGGACTTTCTGGACCTTTACGTTTCGCTCCAATGGTTTGTGTTAATATGTGTTTGTACATATATTTCAGTGATGGGGGAAGAACATAAGTACAAGAGAAGCTAAAAAATAATGATTAATGTGAACTACCGTGTCGCCCTACTTACAACTTCATGTGCAGAGTATAGTGTAAATATTGTAAGAGTGCAAGTTCATTCATTGGGCTCAAAAACAATCATAAAACATGCATAGGAAGCACAACAAAACATTCAATACATATTCCAAAGTTATAAAAAAGTAAACAATGGTAGCAGATAAAGTCTAAGGTCCTCACGCATTATATTTCAGGCACTAAGATATGTGTTAAGAGAGCCAATTCAATTCCTTGGTTTCTGGGTATTTTAAATGCATGAGGCAAACAGAAATAAAATAAAATAAAATTAAATTAAAATTAAATTAAAAACAATGTCTGGCAGAAGGAAGGTTAAAATGGAATGACTAAAGGGGAGAAACGTAATCGAAAGACTAACTGGGCGAAACTCCTTAAAGTCGCAGCCTTCCCTCCCCCAACCCTCTCTCATCAATCATCGTCCATTTGTCCTCCTCTGTGTCACCCTCGCCTACGCCTCTCTCCAAGGGCCTCCAGAACCCCTTCAAGCTGAAAAAAAAAAAAAAAAAAAATCCCCCAGACCTCTTTCAAGCTAGACAAACATTTTCTCACTCTACTTACTCACTCCAACAATGTATCGAAGGATGACAGGCTTTTCACAATACGACGTAGACGGAGGTCTTTATCTTGTAATATAAATTAAACGCCACCCAGCCAAGCTAATTAAAAACACGACGCAAATACAAAAAATAAATACATAATTATATAAACACCTCCCAAACCTTCCTTCAAGCTAAATGTGTACATATTTCAGTCGAACGTTTATCCAGGCCCGAAAGGCAGTTTTTATTAATTTGCAGGATCGTAAACCTGATACAAATTGGTACTGCTTACATAAGGGTGAAGCAGGTTAGTGGATGGACTAGCCGAACACCACTGTAGAAAAATAGTGATAAAAAGATACATAGACGGCCTCGGGGTCGGACAGGTCCTAAATTGAGTGGTCAATCATGTAAGTCCTTCAGTAAACTGGCATGGGTTGTCCCTCTTACAGGGGATAGGTCTACTTGGGGGCCTTCTGTGTATGGCCACACTCATTAAGGGGAGTAAGGCGTCCGGCAATAGATAGATAGATAGATAGTAACCACTCGCCAAGAAAAAATCGACACCTGAATGGGGTGGAACGTTGTAAAATAGAATAAATAAAGGGGCAAAACGTCTTAAAATCGAACAACTAATGGGGTGAAACATCGTAAAACCACCACCGTACCTCAACCCTATCTCTCATCAATCATCGTCCATTTTCCCTTCCCTTTGTCGTTCTTACCAACGGATTACGCACCTTCGTTATTTTTCTTCGCGGTCCGCCATCGCCCTCTTCGTCCCCCTCCAATATCTTTTATATAAATAAATGCACCTCAATCCATCTTCTTCCTTCTGTTGACATCGGCTTTTGGTATTTTTCTCGGTGTAATGTTCAGTATTAGATTCAATATATATAATAACCGGATATTTCTCAGCGTCATGCAGACACAGAGTGTGAGGCAAGGTTGAATGGCCAGATAATGGAAAATGTCAAAATATTTAAGTACTTGGGCAATGTGATGAGCAAAGATAGGAGTTTGGATGATGATGTCCTGAGGGTGCTGAGAGCAGTGACCAAACAATGGGGTGGTGAGCATGGAAGTAAAGAAGAAATTGCATGATAGTGTGGTAATCCGGACATTGACGTACGGGAGTGAAGCATGGACGTTGTTGGAAAGACATAAACCAAGAGTGAGAGGGGAGGAAATTAGTTAGTTGAGTAGTGTTTGTGGGGTTACATGGAAAGACAGACTGACAAATGAGGAAGTACGAGAGCGATGGATGTGGCGTGGACGTATACTGTAGGCCTATGTGCTGGAATGGGTGAAGCGGAACACCTTGATGCGGTCCGATCATGTGGAGCATATGGAGAGTGAGAGAATAACTAAAAGGGTAATTGAGAATGAAATGAAAGGGTACAGAGGGAGATGTAGACCGAGAATGAGATGGAAGAATGGAGTTGAGAGGTAAAGGAGTGACAGTGGTGTTGGGTGGGAGGAGGGGTGCCGGTTGATGCATGACAGAGAAGCATGGAGGCGATTCATTTGTGACCATCCCCTCAGGAATTGAGGTTTCTGGCAAAAAAATAGATTGATAAATTTATTCATCTCTTTCTCTCTCTCTCTTTCCCTTTCCCTCTCTCTCTCTCTCTCTCTCTCTCTCTCTCTCTCTCTCTCTCTCTCTCTCGTAAATTCACTTTCACTCACACATATACACACACTCTCATTTTCACTCTCACACACACTCTCTCTCTCTCTCTCTATCACACACACATAAACTCACTTTCACTCACACACATACACACACACACACACACTCTTACTCTATCTCTCTCTCACCATTGTTTCTCCCGTCAACACTCATCAATCAGCATCGCTCATCATCCAGCTCCTCACTAACGGCTGGTTCGAACCCTCTTTGACATTATCACCCTGTTATTGGTGCAAATGTTCCTGTTATTCAGTTTCGAGGGAATGAGAGCGAGAGAGAGAGAGAGAGAGAGTGCAAATACACATTTTACAATTTAGTGAATGAACATTAGAAATATATATATATGAAAATCGTAAACTCAGCTTACAATGTGTGAGTATTATACACATTAAAACAAACACAATAAAGACAACGACTGCAAGTGTAAAATACAAATTATTTTAAATTAACCATAAATGTAAGTGATCTACATGATTGTGTCGTCTGTTTTTTTTTAAAATAAATAAATAGCTCACAAACTCGTAACTATCATTGCATTGTACATGTATTATGTACATTATATATATATAATGTATTATATGCATACACGCTCTCGTGTGCAAGCATACATACATACATACAATACTGTGCAGGTGGGGTCAGGTAAAGCTTATAATGGGAGGTCAGTCTTCAGGAGAGATCAAATGAGGGAATGAAAAGGGTAAAAGTGGAAACAGCTGGGGGATGATACTGTATAGGGCATTATTGTGTATAGGTAGGTGTGTGTGTGTGTGTGTGTGTGTGTAATTCACCTAACTTGTATGTCAAGGGGATTCCACGCAATGCGAGCTTCAGCTCATTATCATTGCGCTGCGCCTCCTTAAGTGGGAATGAATTCCGTGAAGTGCATGTCATGTTTTAGTGTATCGTTGGTCGTGGATGTGAGTGTAGTCTGTAATCAATCAATTGCTGATATCTGAAATCGAAGGCTTAGGTTGACCTATACGGTACCAGTCTCACCCGAAGGCTTAGGTTGACCCAAGGTAAAGAATACATTGGTGAGCCAGACACGCTATCCGTTACCCCACGAGGAGGTTTGTGTGTGTGTGTGTGCGTGCGTGAAAAGGCGAAATGTGGAAAAGCTGAACATTCTGTTGTGTTGTGTGTGTGTGTGTATGTGTGTATTAGCGTGTGTGTGTGCTCATTATCCTCCCTATGTGTGTCTCGGCTAACTGGCTGGCTCACCTTCCAAATCATACACGGTTCCCCAGGCTCCTGTCTCTACTAGGTTCACACACACACACACACACACACACACACACACACACACACACACACACACACACATAACAGACCCTCTTCAAGCTATACTTGTACATATTTCAGTAACCACATAACTCGGTTTAAGGCCATATTCTCCTAAATTGCAGGCTTGCTACGCTCGCCCAGACAAAATCGAGACCTGGATGGGGTGCAACAGGAAGGGTCCAAAACAATCCCCTTCCCATCTGATATGGATAAAATTCAAGTCAATCATATCAATCAATCTGTCCAATATAGGCAATACATACATAAATATATAAATAGATTGATAAACATAAATACATATAATACAAGTCAATCAATATATACAAATAAATATATAAACGAAATAAAATACATACATAAAATAAATAAATACAATAAACAAATATGGTGGATCAAAAGAATCTCGCCTCGGGTCTCATCAAAACTTTAACACTATCTGGGTCAACGGGATGAGTTGGCGGATTGTGATTTTGTTCAATATTTATTGCAGGTTAAATACGATTGCCCCCGTAATTGTCGAGCAATGTATATTTACTTTGCCACTTGACTAAATTACAAAATATATATATAAAATAAATAGAATTAACATAAGCTCTCCCCAAACTCCCTTCAAACTAAAAAAGTGCCCCCCAGACTCCCTTCAAACTCAGTCAGTCAGTTAGTAGCCAGGCCTTTCTCCGACAAGGGGTAGGGAGGATCAGCAAGAGACACGAAAAAGGAAAAAGAGGTCACAGGAGAACACATAACAGTTCGCCCACATAAAGCAGCACACAAGCACTTAATCAGCCCCCGAAATCAATGGCTTCACCTCAGATGATATAATTCCGGACAAGGTTTCTTCACAGCAACATCTGGGATAAAGACCTTCCAGGTTTGTCATATAAAAGGGTCCAGAGACCTTCATGTACTCTCTCTAACAAACTTCCTCCATTCATTACTGTCATTTGCTCATTCTTTCGCTTCAACCATTCCATTTTCACGCTTTGACACACATTCTGACACCATATATTTCCATCTTCTCGGCTTTCCACGCTTTTTTCCTCCATACACTTCACTGACATAGATCCTTTTAACTATTCTTTCTTCAGGCATTCTTGTCATGTGACCATGCCATCTGAGAAAACTTTCTTCAACCTTTTGCTCTACCGACTTCTTAACTCCACATGCCTCCCATATGTTCAATCTTCTTACTTTGTCTATTCTTCGAACTCCACACGCATTTCTTAGCAAATCCATTTCAACTCGTGAATGTCATACTCGTGACATTTTATTACTATACCATACCAGAGTTTCACATCCATACATCAAGTGTACATTTTCCCCTTTTCTCAATCATGATTCCCAGATACATACATTCTTGTACTAGTTCAAGCTTTTCTCCATTAATCCTTACATTACACACAGTGTTTCCTTCTCTTTCTACTACCATTACTTTGCTTTTATTAACATTTACTTTCAGACCTCGTCTTTCACATACTTCCACAAATATCTCCACCATCTTGCACAGGTCATTCTCGCCCTCGGCACATAACACTGCGTCATCTGCACACAACACATTAGCGCCAGTCATTCTGTTCCCACCACTCACCATCTCTACTCCCTCTCTTCTTTTACTTCTCTCATTACTCCATCCATGTAGATATTAAACAATCAGGGCAACATCGCACATCCCTGTCTCACTCCGACCAGCACACTAAAGCTCTCACTTAATGCGCCATATATTCTTACACATGCTTCACTACCATCATAAAAACTCTTCACAACATTCAACAAATTGTCTTTTACATCATACAGCTCTAAAACTTTCCATAATCCTTCTCTATTAACTTGTCATATGCTTTCTCAAGATCCATAAATGCCATGTATACCCTCTTATGTATTTCACATGCCTTCTCTATCATCTGTCTCACTGCAAAAATCTGATCCACACATCCTCTTCCACTTCGAAATCCACCCTGTTCATCACTCACTTTTCCATCGGTAATTTCTTTCACTCTGTCAATCACTATTCTCACATATACCTTACCAACCACACTCAGCAGACTAATACCTCTGCAGCACTTACATTAATTTCGTTCACCTTTTTCTTTATACAACGGGACTATCATTCCCCTCTTCCAGTCCACTGGTACCACTCCATTTGTCCAAAATTTTGAAGATAGTTTCCAAAGTCAATCCATTGATACTTCACCTCCAGTCCTTATAATTTCACATTGTATTTCATCTACACCAGCAGCTTTTCCATTTTTCAACTTCTTTACTGCATTCACTATTTCTACTCTAGATAAGTTCCCTCTTTCTACATGTCTCTAACGTGGCACATCTTACAGACCTCTATCATTGACAACTGCTCTGTTTCCATTTCCACTCAATAGTCCTTCAAAATACTCCTTCCATCTCTCCCTTTTTTGTTATTCATCTGTAATCACATTTCCTCTTTCATATTTCACATTTACACATCCTCTCCTGCATTTACGCACTTCCTTCCAAAATAATGTCTTATTCTCTGCAAAATTTTCATTCATTTTCTTTCCCAAATACTCATATACTTTCTCTTTATTTTCCTTAACTAATCTCTTTACTTTGGTGTTCCTCTCCTTGTATTTCCTTTTACTTTCTCCACAGTTCTTATTTTGCATTCACACAAGCCATTTACTTCTTATATCTTTCACAGCTTCTTTCACTTCGTTATCCCACCATGCTGTCCCTCTTCTTCCATTTCTGATCTTGCACACACCGCATACATTCTTGGCATTCTTCACCAGGCAGTCCTGATATATCCTCCATGCACCTTCAATCTCCATAATTATCATCCACGTCACATTCCATTAACTGTTCAAAACTGAATATGTATATATTCCGGTGGCGAAATGTCCTGGCCGAAGGCCAGTTTCTCCTACATTGACGGCTCCTTATCGCTTGCCTAGAAGAATTCGACACCTGAATGAGGTGAAATGTCTTATAATGGTCAAACCAATGCAGTGAAATGCCTAATATCTATAAACTAACAAAATAAAACCGGGATGAAAAACAAAAAAATAACTACGCGTTTACGGATCAAAAGAAGTCTGCCTCTGGACTAATCAGAACTTTAAGGCCCAACTTAATTTGTAAAAGTTTAGCAGGCGCCTTCATTGGCGGGATTCGCTATACAAACTTTGCATATCATGTTCAGTATTATTACAATTCTGTTTATTATATTTGATGTTAATTTTATTATTATTATTTATATAATGTTGAATAATATCATTATTATTATTATTATTATTACGATATTATTTATTATTATTATTATTATTATTATTATTATTATTATTATTAGTAGTAGTAGTAGTAGTAGTAGTAGTTCTCGTAGTTACTTGTAATACACACACATTCTCTCTCTCTCTCTCCCCCCTCTCTCTCTCTCTCTCGGGTTACAAAGCTTATTCCATCAATTAGAAGACTGAGCTATGGGAGCCGGTTGAGAGCTCTTGATCTCTTTCCGTTGAGACACACAGACTACGAAGTCAGATCATTGAAGTTTGAAAAATACTTAATGGGTTTGAAAATGTGGATTATAGCAAAATGCTTAGCCTTATTATGAATACAATAGGCAACCATGGATGAAAATTAGAATAAAAAGTTTCAGCACTAGTATTTGTGGAAAGCTTTTCACATTTAAGATCTGTTCTACCTGGAACAAACTTCCCTCAGAAGTTGTAAACAGTTCTTCAGTAGAGCAGTTCAAGAAAAGAGTATATAGTATTTTGCACACTCTGTAATAGGTGTATTGCACTGAACAATCTCTCTCCTTCCACTTCGAGTATCATCCCGGAATGAACTGCGTAAGGCCTCTGAGATACTAACTATTCCTTGTAACTCTGTGTAACTTCATCTTACACCGTCTAATACATCCCTTGCCCTACCATCTGGCCTAATCCATACCAACCAAGATATCTACATTTCATAATATCCTCTCTCTCTCTCTCTCTAGGGCAAAACCTACGAATGGATTAAAAACTGGCTAAGTGAAAGAAAGCAGAGGGTAGTAATTAATGGTGTCGAATCATCATGGACTCCAGTGACTAGTGGAGTCCCTCAGGGTTCAGTGTTGGGACCAATTTTGTTCATAATATACATCAATGACATTGACAATGGTATCAATAATATAGTTTCTAAATTTGCGGATGACACCAAGATAGCAAATGCAATAATTTCGGAAAGCGATAGAATCAGTCTACAAACAGATTTAAATACAATCACAGAATGGTCGGAGAATTGGCAAATGCCCTTTAATGTAAACAAATGCCAGATATTGCAAATAGGCTCCAAAAACAACAAATATGAATATTACATGAACGAGGAGAAAGTTAATAGCGTAACACAGGTCAAAAACCTAGGAGTGTGTATTAATTAAACCCTAAAATCTTCAAACCAATGTACGGCAGCAGCTAATAAAGCAAACAGAGCATTAGGCTTAATCAGAAGAAATTTTCATTATCACAGCAGAGACATAGTTATGCCATTATATAAAAATATAGTGAGACCGCATCTAGAATACGCTGTGCAGTTCTGGTCTCCCTACCTCATAAAGGACACTGTAAAGCTGGAATCTGTGCAGCGAAGAGCAACTAAATTGATCCCTTCTCTAAGAAATAAACCATATAATGAGAGATTAAAAGAACTCGATCTATTTTCACTTAAGAAACGGAGGATAAGAGGACAACTGATAGTGGTTTAAGATTTTAAAAGGATTCAGTAACATTAACCCTGATAAACTATTTAAGATAACCAAAGAGAGTTCTACAAGAGGAAACAAGTTAGAATTAATAGGTAAGAAGGCAAACCTGGATACAACAAAAAATGTCTTCACTCACAGTATAATTAGTGAATGGAATAAGCTCCCAAATAAAGAAATAGATAGTATCTCAATAGATGCATTTAAAAGAAATCTAGACTCATACCACAGATAAATAGGGATGGAGTAGGCAATAACCAATGATAGAACGATGTGGTAGTAACGAACACTGCTCGCAGTTGAAAAGAGGAAACTGAGGAAAAAAAAATATATATATACCGGTATTTATACAGTATATATATATATATATATATACTGTATATACGGTATATATATATATATATATATATATATATATACATATATATATATATATATATATATATATATATATATATATATATATATATATATATATATATATATATATATATATATATATATATATATATATATATATATATATATATATATATATATATATATATATATATATATATATATATATATATATATATATACTGTATACATGTGTATGTGTATATATATGTATATGTATGTATGTATGTACTGTATATATGTATGTATGTGTATATGTATGTATATGTGCGTGTGTGTGCATGCATATATTATTACAGGTGAAGGTTTGCATGCAATTTCCTTTCCATTTCTAACTTTCTATAAATTCCTTCAGGCGGTTTCCAAGATCTGCAAGGTTATTCACTTCCAACTGTCTTCATGTACGGCAATTGCCGGAGGGAACGGAGGGTGGGGAGAGAGCCTTCTTTTTTGCTATGCTTTCCTTCCACTGTCTTTTATTCTCGGGTTAGCTATCTCTACTAGAATTAAGTCCTGACCACCTCGCTGGGATCGTAAGGTCTGTGTGGTCAGTGTATCTATGTAAATCTCTCTCTCTCTCTCTCTCTCTCTCTCTCTCTCATTATTACAATAATCAGTGTTCCTCAGAACTTTCCGGTTGCATAGATCCTCCCATACTGTATATATATATATGTGCTGTATATATATATATATATATATACTGTTTGTATACAGTATATATACTGTATATATATATAATTATGAAAATCCCAAACAAATAAAATTTTCAAAGTGTCAGGATTAAGTTTAAGCAATTTACCTTCACTATTCTCACAATTCCCTGTATATTATAGGTAGGCCTCAAACCCAGACCAATAATATCTATAACTTAAAACTGACTAGGTTAATTGTGCTTCTATTTCTACCATTTGGGAAGAGTCAACCAGGGAATAGGTATGGAATTTCACTGCCCATTTGCTCTAGCCATTTTTGAGTTACAGTGGTTATTAGTTACAATGTCTGGCCTACTTACAATGAATGAACCATAGCTGACATTTCTCTCAGATCCCACACTCCACAATACTGCAACCAACCCAGGCCATCCTCGCTCCCTCTCCTCAATACCGATAAATGTAAAGTACTGCATATAGGGTTACAACAAAGAAAATTCAAACTCCCTATCTTTTTTCTCTGGCACCATTTCTCCCTCATGTTTAGCCCCATTATTTAATTAATAAATAAAGAAAGAAAAGAAAAGAAATAAGCGATACGAAGAACATCTAATAGAGTTATATCTGTTAACTTTAGTGTAACAAAGCACAGGTTTTTGATAATATAGATGTCAACAGGTACTTCATGATAATTGATAATTCAAATTACACTAGAGGAAATGGTTGTAAGCTAATTGGAAAGCATGTCATTGAGTGTTGTATTGTCCGATCTTTCACAAATCGACTAGATTAATATCTTGTTCTTTACCCCCGATCAACTTTATTTACAAACGAATAGTTCCACTTTATACTGTGGTACAGTATTTAGTTAAAAGTAGCCTTCTAAAGATCAGTGTGCCTGTTATTGATTGTTTTCCATCTTACTCCTTTATACTAACATCTGTGTCCACAAAGTTATCTCGGTGTTTTGTACGTGTGTGCGTGTGTGCGTGTGTATACGTGTGGGTGTGTGTGTGTGTGTGAGTGTGTGTGTGTGTGAGAGAGAGAGAGAGAGAGAGTGTGTGTGTGTGTGTCTATGTACTGTATAATCATATTTTATAGATACCGATTAAAAACAAAAATAAAAGGAAACATGCCTACATTACTGAAATGTTTGTGGAAATAAAGTAATGCAAGTAATGGTCGCTCCTCTGTAAATATAAAATGGCTTACTCAAGAATGGAAAAGGGGTGGAGCTTGGTTACGTTATTTTGTATTATATTTTGTTATTATTTTTTTTATTTTTATTTATTTTTTTGCTATTACGTATAATTTATGTACTATAGAAACATGCGGATACATACAACAGTGTTAGTCTGTTTATCTAGTCAAACTATAACCGATAAACTATATAAACACTAATTATGTGTATCGTTTGTGCTACCATTAAGCCTTCCATGTGTACAGTGTAGTTCTCGTGTGTTTCTGCTCCCTTCCTGTTACTCCGAGGCCACAAAAGGTCCGCATGATACTATAGAAAAGAACCCCATCGCCTGGAAATACAGAGAATGTTCTTGGTCAATAGAGAACATTACAACTAACAGGGTATCCCATTGACTGGCTAGGAATGTTCAGAGTCTAACCCCCGTGGTACCAAGAAGACACACACACCTTGGAGCTGGTTGGCCGATCATCGTTATTACCATAAGGTCTCTCTCTCTCTCTCTCTCTCTCTCTCTCTCTCTCTCTCTCTCTCTCTCACTAGGCAGCCAGCAAGGAGAGTCCAATAAGGCTGGTGGTGCTGGGGATACAGGAGGGAAGGGAAGCAAATGGTATGGCAGGGCATTTGGGAAGGGTGGTTGTAGTCGACTTCAGGGGATTATGTGCGCTGTTGAAGAAAAAATAAGAAAAAATATTATATACCTGTATATATACTTTATGTAAATATATATATATATATATATACTATGACAGACATGCCATGATGGCGACATTCTCCTATATCATATAATTTACAATTTCTTATACATCTATCCATTTCACACAAAGTAAATTGTAGGGGTAATTAGTGATGAATGATTGTAACTGCTTGGAATCGAACTCGGGATTCTTAAACAGGACGATAGTGCTCTACCACTGGACTGCCAAGAAAGTTAAAGGTTTAGTACACACTTTTCGTACATATCCTTTGTCGATAAATAGGTTTATGCACTGAGTATTTCACTTAAGCCTCACTATGTAAATCAAATGAAAGTAGTGAAACACGCAGAAATGCCATGATCCCTATACTATTATATCATATTATAATTTACAACGTCCTACCATCTACATTCATATATATATCTATGATGCATACTCGTATATATATATGCCTAGCTATCTGTCTCCCACTCTGTCTCACTCTCTCTCACACACACTCTCTCTCACATTACGTCATACATCCCAGCATATTCCATAACTCTTCACCATCTACAATATCATCACCCTCGTCATCACCTTTATCACCCATCATCATCACCATCTACACCCATCACCACCCTCCTTTCAAGCGCGTGTGTTATCTCTCTTTAGTCTATCTATCTATCTAGCTATATGGCTCAGGCCCAATCCCCATTTTGGGGGTAGCTGACTCAAGACAGAGCAAGAACAGGGAAAACACAAAAACAACATAAAACAAAAAATAAACACTGATAAAAAACACAAACTCACACACATCCAGGTCACCCAGGAGAAGACCCAGAGACCAGGGTTACCAAGGTCGCTCCAGCACTCCCCCGGCCCCTGACCACCCGGAGAGGTTCCGATCTCGGCAGGCAGACATGCAGCGGAGCCAAAGCCACAAGCCCTCCCACCACACTTCCAGGCACACCCTTCATATTAATCGTCTCCCCGGGCCAGGCGCCTGATGGACTATTATCTAGTCGAACTTGCGCCCGACCCCTTACTCCAAATGACCACGTGTTCACTCAACTATTCACAAGCATTCTCCATTCACTCCTGTCCACCACCACTTCCCCTGCCTGATCTATAGTCATTCCTCTATCATCCAAACCCTTTCTTACACAGTCTCTCCATCTCAATGGGGGTCTTCCTGCCCTTCTATCTCCCCTTGTACCTGACTCACATATTATCTTTGTAAGCCTTTCATCTCCCATTCGTTCAACATGACCATACCAGCTCAGCACCCTTCTGTCCACTCTGGCTGACAAATGTTCCTGCTGCCCCACTCTCCTACGTATCTCTTCATTCCTCAATCTGTCTCTACGAGTAACTCCACACATACTCCTCAAGCAGCTCATCTCCATCACATCCAGCCCTCTTTTCTCCTTTTTCTTCAGAGCCCATGTCTCAGCCCCATACATCACTGTTGGCACAACAATTCCTTGATACAGTGCACTTTTTACTTTCACTCCGAGATTTCTCGTCTTCCACATACTTCCCATTGCTCCGAAAACCTTCCTTCCTTCACACACTCTCTGTTTTACCTCCACTTCCATACCTCTCTCTTTAGTAGTCTCGTTAATCTTTGTTAACATGCCTAATCCTATCTATCATATTAAACGTTTCCCATTCCCCTCCTAATAAATGTTCACCCTATCTATCTCATAAACGTTTCCCATTCTCCTCCTAATAAATGTTCACCCTATCCATCTCAAAAAAAAAAAAAAAAATTGTGAGAAGTTTAATCAGACCACTGAGCTCCCCAAAAGAGCTGCCATAGGGCTGGCCATCTCACAAACGTTTCCCATTACCCTCCTAATAAATGTTCACCCTATCCATAACACAAACGTTTCCTATTATCCTTCTAATAAATGTTCAATCTATCCCTCAATACATCTCATAAATGTTTCCCACTATCCTTCAAATATACGTGTCCAACTCTCCTTGTAATAACGTTCCCAACTCTACTTCTAATAAATGTTCCCAACTCTCCTTCTAATAAACGTTCCCACCTCTCCTTCTAATAAACATTCCCAACTCTCCTTCTAATAAACGTTCCCAACTCTCCTTCTAATAAACGTTCCCACCTCTCCTTCTAATAAACATTCCCACCTCTCCTAATAAACGTTCCCAAGTCTCCTTCTAATAAACGTTCCCAACTCTCCTAATAAACGTTCCCAACTCTTCTTATAATAAACATTCCCACCTCTCCTTCTAATAAACATTCCCATCTCTCCTAATAAACGTTCCCAACTCTACTTCTAATAAACGTTCCCAACTCTCCTTGTAATAAACGTTCCCAACTCTCCTTCTAATAAACGTTCCCAACTCTCCTTCTAATAAACGTTCCCATCTCTCCTTGTAATAAACGTTCCCAACTCTCCTTCTAATAAACGTTCCCAACTTTCCTTCTAATAAACGTTCCCAACTCTACTTGTAATAAACATTCCCTCTCTTATTGTAATAAACGTTTCCAACTCTCCTTATATTAAATGTTCCCAACTCTCCTCCTAATGTGCGTTCTCACTCTCCTTTTATTAAACGTTCCCAACTCTCCTTGTAATAAACGTTCCCAACTCTCCTCGTAATAATCATTCCCAACTCTCATTGTAATAAACGTACCCACCTCTCCTTCTAATAAACATTCCCAACTCTCCTTGTCATAAATGTTCACACCTCTCCTTCTACTAAACGTTCCCAACTCTCCTTCTAATAGAAGATCCCAACTCTCCATGTGATCAACGTTGTCGTAACCCTTCTACCCCTCTCCGTGGTGGTGTCATAGTCGCTCTCCCCATAAGTCGTATCTAGAGTGCGTTTCCTGTGTGTATTATCCATTTACTGTACTGTACACACTGAGTTCCGCTCCTCTCGCTCTTCACTCTCACTCTCTCTCACATTCTCAGTCTCATGCTCTCACAAACACACTCTCTCTATCTCGCTTTGTTCCTTATCCAGTTTGATTCCCAGTAATTCCTTGTAGCTCTCTCTCGTTCTTTCTCTCTCTTCTTTTCTTATCCAGTATTATTCCTAGTAGCTCTAGCTTGTTTTCGCTCTCTCTCTCTCTCTCTCTCTCTCTCTCTCTCTCTCTCTCTCTCTCTCTCTCTCTCTCTCTCTTTCTATACTGGCGACGTCTTTTCAATCTTTTTTGGCTACTATTAAACGATTATATTAAGCTTAGGAAGGATGTCTACCAATTAATAAACTACAAACTATCTCAAGTAATCCTTTTAGCTACCATATAATTATCCTTCCTAAGCTCCATAAAATCGTCTAAATGTAGCTGAAATGTAGCTGAAATGTAGCTGAAATGTAGCTGAAATCAAATACAACAGACGTCACCAGTACATAAGGGGTTAACCATATCCATTCCCAGTAACCCCTAGCACCTCCCTTTCCTTCCCATTATTCACCCATTAGGCTGTCCCACGCCGCCCAATTTTGCTCGCTCCATTAAGCCCCCCCCCCCCCCCGTATGCCATTCATCTCCTCCACCCCATAAAGTTATTATAGATGCCCACAAAAAACGCCTCCTCCCCCCCCCCCCCATCAACCCTCCCTCAACCAGTGTCATTTACAGTGACACTAAAGAGTTTGGATGAGTGTCGCCTCATATTTGAGCTATGCCTTCCGTGATTGGTCAACTGGGTCACGTGATATCCAAGGAGACCGTTTTGCAATGTGGTGATAATGGTGGTAGTGCTGTTGGTAGTTATGGTTGTAGTGGTGATAATGGTGGTAGTGGGGCTGGTGGTGGTAGCGGTGCTGGTGCTGATGGTGGTGGTGGTAGTGATGGTGGTGCTGATGGTGGTTGTGTTGGTGGTAGTGGAGGTGGTGATGGTGGTAGTGGTGATAAAGGCGATAGTGGTGCTGTTGGTGATTGTTATGAGCGTGGTAATGAACGTGATGCAAGCCTTAGTACGAGGACAGACAACAAAATACAGGGTTAACGTAGGGGGATATAGAACGCTATGAGAGAGAGAGAGAGAGAGAGAGAGAGAGAGAGAGAGAGAGAGAGAGAGAGAGAGAGAGAGAGAGAGAGAGAGAGAGAGAGAGAGATGAGAGGGAGGCTTGTGTATGCTTGTGTCTTTCCTGTAGCAAGAGAGTGAGAGAGAGAGAGAGAGAGAGAGAGAGAGAGAGAGAGAGAGAGAGAGAGAGATGGGAGGGAGGCATGTGTATGTTTGTGTCTTTCCTGTAGCAAGAGAGAAGAATAGAGAGGCTTGTGTTTCCTGTAGCCAATGCAATCGTGACAGTTTTACCGTATGTTTTGAAACTCCCAATCTGGTATATCCCACACTATCTCAAGCTTGGGGGGAGCCACTTACTACAGGCAGCATTGCCTGTTTTGTTCTTCATTCACATTGGAAAATTTCATACATTTATATATATATATATATATATATATATATATATATATATATATAATGGCGGCACTGACGGGAGTTGTCCAACCCTCTATTGTTGTTGTTGTTGTTGTTGTTCCCCAAGCTGCCTGGCCGAACAGCCCCAAGACCCCGAGCAAGGTCAAGGCTATAACCGAGCGCTCCCACAGAACCCTCCCTGCCGACCACAATAAAGCCTGGGTGACCGAAGCCACTCCATGGCGGGGAGCTGAGGAGGGCGACAGAAACGCCCGGGAAACCAAAGCCCCACCCAGGGCCCTGTGCCCCTCAGCAATTATGAAGAGAAAGCTGAGGGGCAAAGGAAAAAAAAAAAATGTGACGCTTTGGCTTCCAATCTTGGTAGATTGGGAGGTCAATCCACGGAAGAGACGCCGTCACTTGAGATCTAGAAAATATATAAGTAAAGGGAACAGTCAGAGTAAGCTATGGGTAAAACCCTCTATTGTTAAAGCAAGGGGCGTGCTGCCAATCCACTCAGGGGTATCAGGGCCAGGGGGGAGTGGTTTGTGGAGACCAGGGCCAGTCATCGAGAGAGAGAGAGAAAGAGAGCGAGAGAGAACCAAAATATTGACAAATAAAGGAGGTGAAAGGTCTTAAAATCGCCAAACTAGTGAGGGTGAATGTCTTAAAATCTCAAAAACTAATCGGATTAAACATGAGGCAGAAGAGGGGACAGAAAAACAGACACCTCTCCCCTTTCAGACGTGTGAAAGTAGAGAACTGCATGATACTCAGCCTTTCAGCACGATAGGGACGGTTTACCTTGGATTATGGCTAAGATTAGACGATTTTATGCAGTTTAAGGGGGAGGTACTCGTTTTTTATGGAACCCTTCTCCCTCATGTTTAGACCCATTAGTTTTGGGATTTTAAGACGTTCGTTCACTAGTTTGGCGATGTTGAGACCTTTCGCCCCATTACTTTGCCAATATTAAGACCTTTCGTGCCGTTTAGGTGTCGATGTTTTAATGGCGAGCGCTAACGACCCGGTAATTTTTAAAGGAATCGGCCGCCGGCCGGGAAATTTTTCTCCCGAATAATTTACAAATGTGTCTTATTCAGACGATTTATTGAGAACGTATTTACTCCTTTTTGAGTACTGGAGGCAGATTTTATAATGTTAAGCTAAGGAAAATCGTCTAATGGTAACTGGAATATGATGAAAAAATACGTTATCGTGCTGACGGGGTTAAGACGTCTGTGCCAAGACTATTATCCGACGTCTGAAGATCTATAATTATATACTGTATATAAAGTCTGTCTATTTTCAACTGACGGTAAATGGCAAAGTTCCTATCAAGATTTTGAAGATATATTGAAGATTTTGTAGTGAAATATGGTGCTAATTATATAAACTTGGTCTCAATATGATGCAGAGACATGTTAGTTTCCTATTTTTCCATTACGTATCGAGAAATTAGCTGCTAAGGGATTCAATTAGCTGCTAAGGGATTCAATTAGCTGCTAAGGGATTCAATTAGCTGCTAAGGGATTCAATTTGTCGTCAGCTGAAAAGAAACAGAGTATAGTTATCGCCCTCAGCAGATACGTTGACCTATTTCTTATATGTTTTCTGGCTATAATTAGACGATTTTATTCACATTACGAAGGGTATATGGAAGTCCGAGGGTTAATTGAGGTAGTCTTTACCCTTATAATTCCCACAGGTCCTTCCTAAGTTGTATAAAATCGTCTAATGAAAGCCAGAAGATAGAAAAAAGCTGCTAAAATGCGTCATGATCCTCAAAGGGTTAAGAGTTGGTAGACAGTCGCTCTCAATAGTTCCCAGACAACTTAAGAGCAATACTAGGCAATTTGAAGGAAAAACACTTTATCTAGACGGATTTTAAGACGTTTCATCCCATTAGTTGGGCGAATTTAAGACGCTTCGCCCCATTCGTTTGGCGACAATAAGACGTTTCACCCCATTCCTAAGCTTCATAAAATCGTCTAAATGTAGCTGAAATCCAATAAAAACAAACGTCACCAGTACTGGAAGGGTTAAATAATGCCTGTCCACGAACTTTTGGCTCCTGCCGTGTACCGTACGTGACTGAACGCAGATCACGGGGCCCTGTCTGTGGAGGGTCAGTGAAGCTCTTGGCGGTGGAGAGGGAACAAGTTTAAGTAGTAGTGGTGGTGGAGGCGATCTGGTTCTGTTAACATATTCTCTTGATTTGGTCAGGTAAGAACGTGATATGCCATTCTGTACAGGCGACCTCTTTTAAACTTCATTCTGGCTACGATTAGATGATCTTATTCAGGTTACAAAGGGTCTCCTGCAGTTAAAAGGCTTCGAACTATCTCATTTGACCCTTTTTACTACCACAGATCCTTCTTAAACTCTACAGAATCGTCTAAATATATCTAGAATACAATCAAATGGACGTCGCCGGTACAGAAGAGGTAATGCTTTTCGAGATCCAATGTCGCATTTCCTTTTGGTTTTCTGGCTACTCTTAGACGATTGTATTCAGATTAGGAAGGGTATGATTGTGGAAATCAGAGAGTTAAGGGGGGTGACCTGTTTTTGTCTGTCCTTTTCTATCTTTCTCTGGCTTGTATCCATTTGGCCCCATTCAGCCTACGGTTTTAAGACTTTTATCCCCATCCAGGTGTCAATTTTTTACTGGTGAGCGGTAGCGAGCCAGCATATTTTTTATTTTTATTTGACAGCAGGCTAAATTTGTACATTTTTCGACAGAAAAATGTCTCCGGCGAAGCCGGATTTCTTCATATAATGCTGGCTCGCTATCGCTCGCCAGGAAGAAATCGACACCTACATGGGGATAAACGTCTTAAAATAGTTGGCTGAATGGGGCCGAATGGATACAAGCCAGAGAAAGAGAGAAAAGGAAAGAAATAAAACAAATCAGGTCACCTCCCTTAATGGAGATATTCTTCACACACTTAATTCCCACAGATCCTTCCTATGGTGTACACAATCGTCTAATAACAGCCAGAACAAATTGTCAACACGTGGCATAATCCTCAAGGACATAAACACTCTCTCTAGATTTACATAATAAGGTAAGGACATTATTATTATTATTATTTTTTTTTATTTTTTTTATTTTTTTTAGTTTGCTCTTTAGACCTCCATCAAGCTTAAGAAAATACCCCCAAGACCACCCTTCGAGATAAATGTATACATTTTAGGTAGAAAATTTCCCGGTCGAAGACCGCTTCCTACTAAATTACAGGCTTGCAAAAGTCGACACCTAAGTGGTACAAAAGGTCCTAAAATCGACAGAAATGCGGCGAAAGGTGTTACATTTGCCAAACTAATGTGGCGAACGTCTTAAAACCTCAAAACTAATGGGGCTAAACATGAGGGAGAAGGTGGGTTAAGACAAATACCCTCACGTGAAAGCTTCCCCTTGAACTTCATATGACAATGTGCCATATCTGTAAAGTGATTATAACAAGGTCTCAGAGATAGTGCAAGATTTTTATGAATTTTAATAATGATTTAAATTCTCATGTACCCTAATTAATCACGTTCTCTCTCTCTCTTTCTCTCTCTCTCTCTCTCCATATCTTACTTCTCTTCTTAGTTCTATCATTTAGGAAGAGTCAGCCAAGGAATAGGTTTGGAAATTTACGGCCCATTTGTTCTAACTCTTTTTAAGGTACAGAGGATAGGGGTAAAGATTTCTGGCCTATTTACAATGAACTAAAAAGCCTCTCTTTACACGTATATATATATATATATATATATATATATATTGTATCAAAAATCTATATGTTCATTCTGTTTACTATTCTATGTTTATTTATGATATTAGTGATGGTGATTTACGTTTCTATCCTTGTATTGGATTAATTTACTGCCCAACAAACCTGTTTTATACCGTAATAGAGAGGTAATTAACCCTTTGAGTACCAGCGACGTGTGTTATATTTTATTTTGGCGTTATTTAGACGATATTATGCAGCTTAAGAAGGATCTGTGGTAGTTCGAAGGGTTGGTTGAGATATTTGGAAGCCTTTTTATGGCTAGAGGTCCTTCCTAATCTGAATAAAATCGTGTAATAGTTGCCCGAATGTGATGAAAAGGACGTCCCTGGTACTAAACGGGTTAACTACTAATACTATGCATTGATATTTATGCAGTATACATTTGCCATACCCTTTTTATATCCTTGGATATTCAAACTATAACCAATATTATTGTTGTCAGTCAAGTTTGATCAATCTCTGTGATGAAGTCGGTGTCACACGAGTAATTTTTTCGGTATTTTGTTCAGGCAATTGTGGTTTGCCATCTTCTTAAGTAAAGTTATATATCATTTCTGTCTCTTAAAATCGTATATATTGCTCAAATATTAGCTTGTGTTAGCCTACAAGTCGTTTCACCAGTGCATCTGCGTATGTACTATGGTCGAAACTGAGGCACCTCACGATCGCCAAAGGTCGCCTGGGACCTCATAGTTAAAGTAGAATAAGCATTGCACTGTACTTAGGTTAAGAACATTTTTGCATATGTTCAACTTCAGGGCTGCAAGTGAACAATAAACCAACACTTATTATTACAAACACACACACACACATACTCACGCCCACCCCCACACACACACGCACATACACACACACCCACACCAGATATAACAAAGCCTCCTAGCTACTGTACACCACACACACACAAAGCCTCCTAGCTACACCACACACACACACAAAGCCTCCTAGCTACACCACACACACACACACACACACACACAACAAAGCCTCCTAGATACACCACACACACACACAATGCCTCCTAGCTACACCACACACAACAAAGTCTCCTAGCTACACCACACACACACACAACAAAGCCTCCTAGCTACACCACACACACACACAACAAAGCCTCCTAGCTACACCACACACACACACAACAAAGCCTCCTAGCTACACCACACACACACACACACACACAACAAAGCCTCCTAGCTACACCACACACACACACACACAACAAAGTCTCCTAGCTACACCACACACACAACAAAGCCTCCTAGCTACACCACACACACACACACACACAACAAAGCCTCCTAGCTACACCACACACACACAACAAAGCCTCCTAGCTACACCACACACACACACACACACAACAAAGCCTCCTAGCTACACACACACACACACAACAAAGCCTCCTAGCTACACCACACACACACACACAACAAAGCCTCCTAGCTACACCACACACACACACACACAACAAAGCCTCCTAGCTACACCACACACACACACACACACAACAAAGCCTCCTAGCTACACCACACACACACACACACACAACAAAGCCTCCTAGCTACACCACACACACACACAACAAAGCCTCCTAGCTACACCACACACACACAACAAAGCCTCCTAGCTACACCACACACACACAACAAAGCCTCCTAGCTACACCACACACACACACAACAAAGCCTCCTAGCTACACCACACACACACAACAAAGCCTCCTAGCTACACCACACACACACAACAAAGCCTCCTAGCTACACCACACACACACACACAACAAAGCCTCCTAGCTACACCACACACACACAACAAAGCCTCCTAGCTACACCACACACACACAACAAAGCCTCCTAGCTACACCACACACACACACAACAAAGCCTCCTAGCTACACCACACACACACAACAAAGCCTCCTAGCTACACCACACACACACACAACAAAGCCTCCTAGCTACACCACACACACACACACAACAAAGCCTCCTAGCTACACCACACACACACACAACAAAGCCTCCTAGCTACACCACACACACACACAACAAAGCCTCCTAGCTACACCACACACACACACACACAACAAAGCCTCCTAGCTACACCACACACACACACAACAAAGCCTCCTAGCTACACCACACACACACAACAAAGCCTCCTAGCTACACCACACACACACACACAACAAAGCCTCCTAGCTACACCACACACACAACAAAGCCTCCTAGCTACACCACACACACAACAAAGCCTCCTAGCTACACCACACACACACACACAACAAAGCCTCCTAGCTACACCACACACACACACAACAAAGCCTCCTAGCTACACCACACACACACAACAAAGCCTCCTAGCTACACACACACACACACACAACAAAGCCTCCTAGCTACACACACACACACACACAACAAAGCCTCCTAGCTACACCACACACACACACACAACAAAGCCTCCTAGCTACACCACACACACACACACACACACAACAAAGCCTCCTAGCTACACCACACACACACACACACACAACAAAGCCTCCTAGCTACACCACACACACACACACACACACACACACACACACACAACAAAGCCTCCTAGCTACACCACACACACACACACACACACAACAAAGCCTCCTAGCTACACCACTTGCCGGACATCCCTTTGGTGGTGATAACACAGGTAAAGTTAAAAAGAGGTTTGCCTTTTATGGATCCCCTTCATTATAATGTTTAGTCCAATTAGTTTTGAGATTATATACGTGCTATTAATTAGTTTGGCGATTATAAGACCTTTCGTACCATCTAGGCGTCTATTTCTTCCTGACGAGCAATAGCGAACCAGGAATATAAGAGGAACCGGCCTTAGGCCGGGACATTTCTCTACCGAAAAATGTACAAATATATATCGTAGGTGAGCCTTGGGGTATTTTCTTAAGCTTGATGGAGGTCTTGAGATGAAACTAAAGAAAACAATTACTAAATGTATATATATATATATATATAATTATATATATATATATATATATATATATATATATATATATATATATATAATTATATATATATATATATATATATATATATATATATATATATATATATTGAGTATATATCACAAATACACGTGAGTCACTATATGTTTCTAATCTCTCAGTGGGGTTCGAACCCCACTGAGAGATTATAAACATATATATATATATATATATATATATATATATATATATATATATATATATATATATATATATATATATGTATATAAGCAAATAAATACCAACCTCCGTTCAAAACCAACTCCGAAAACTTGACATAATGAATACAATCCCCATCAACCAGAGGGGCACTTGGTCGAGCCCATACCTCAGCCTGCGCTGGAAGAGATATGCGCTCTACTGATCACCTCTTAAATTGAATCACTTCTTCTTTGGCGCATATCCTATCTGCCCACCAAATTTTGTGAACATGGGGTCATAACATTTAGAGATATCTTGTTTACAGACAAACAAACAAACAGACAGACAAACAGAGGCAATAACATAACTTACATCCAAACTCGTTAGTGGAGGCAATCAAGTGTTGGTGTTTTTATTCAGAACATTAAGCAGATTAAGGGGAGAATAAATTATTAATTTATTATTTGTTCCTATATTTATTTCCTCCACGGCCGAAAGCAGGTTCCTCCTAAATTGCAGACTCCCTGTCGCTCGCCAGGAAAGGTCTTACAATTGACAAAATATGAGGCGAAAGGCCTTAAAAAATAATCTAATGAATCGTACGTCGTAAAATCTCAAAACTAGTGGGCCATACATGAGTGAGAAGGGGGACCAGTGAATACACTCCAATACAAGTGAGAAGGAGGACCAGTAAATACACTCCAATACATGTGTGAGAAGGGGGACCAGTAAATACACTCCAATACAAGTGAGAAGGAGGACCAGTAAATACACTCCAATACAAGTGAGAAGGAGGACCAGTAAATACACTCCAATACAAGTGAGAAGGAGGACCAGTAAATACACTCCAATACATGTGTGAGAAGGGGGACCAGTGAATACACTCCAATACAAGTGAGAAGGAGGACCAGTGAATACACTCCAATACAAGTGAGAAGGGGGACCAGTGAATACACTGCAATACAAGTGAGAAGGAGGACCAGTGAATACACTGCAATACAAGTGAGAAGGGGGACCAGTAAATACACTCCAATACAAGTGAGAAGGAGGACCAGTGAATACACTGCAATACAAGTGAGAAGGAGGACCAGTGAATACACTCCAATACAAGTGAGAAGGAGGACCAGTGAATACACTCCAATACAAGTGAGAAGGAGGACCAGTGAATACACTGCAATACAAGTGAGAAGGGGGACCAGTGAATACACTCCAATACAAGTAAGAAGGAGGACCAGTAAATACACTCCAATACAAGTGAGAAGGAGGACCAGTGAATACACTCCAATACAAGTGAGAAGGAGGACCAGTGAATACACTCCAATACAAGTGAGAAGGAGGACCAGTGAATACACTCCAATACAAGTGAGAAGGAGGACCAGTAAATACACTCCAATACAAGTGAGAAGGAGGACCAGTGAATACACTCCAATACAAGTGAGAAGGAGGACCAGTAAATACACTCCAATACAAGTGAGAAGGAGGACCAGTAAATACACTCCAATACAAGTGAGAAGGAGGACCAGTAAATACACTCCAATACATGTGTGAGAAGGGGGACCAGTAAATACACTCCAATACAAGTGAGAAGGAGGACCAGTAAATACACTCCAATACATGTGTGAGAAGGGGGACCAGTAAATACACTCCAATACAAGTGACAAGGAGGACCAGTAAATACACTGCAATACAAGTGAGAAGGGGGACCAGTAAATACACTGCAATACAAGTGAGAAGGGGGACCAGTAAATACACTGCAATACAAGTGAGAAGGGGGACCAGTAAATACACTGCAATACAAGTGAGAAGGGGGACCAGTAAATACACTCCAATACAAGTGAGAAGGGGGACCAGTAAATACACTGCAATACAAGTGAGAAGGGGGACCAGTAAATACACTGCAATACAAGTGAGAAGGGGGACCAGTAAATACACTGCAATACAAGTGAGAAGGGGGACCAGTAAATACACTCCAATACAAGTGAGAAGGGGGACCAGTAAATACACTGCAATACAAGTGAGAAGGAGGACCAGTAAATACACTGCAATACAAGTGAGAAGGAGGACCAGTAAATACACTCCAATACAAGTGAGAAGGGGGACCAGTAAATACACTGCAATACAAGTGAGAAGGGGGACCAGTAAATACACTCCAATACAAGTGAGAAGGGGGACCAGTAAATACACTCCAATACAAGTGAGAAGGGGGACCAGTAAATACACTGCAATACAAGTGAGAAGGGGGACCAGTAAATACACTCCAATACAAGTGAGAAGGGGGACCAGTAAATACACTCCAATACAAGTGAGAAGGAGGACCAGTAAATACACTGCAATACAAGTGAGAAGGGGGACCAGTAAATACACTGCAATACAAGTGAGAAGGGGGACCAGTAAATACACTCCAATACAAGTGAGAAGGGGGACCAGTAAATACACTGCAATACAAGTGAGAAGGGGGACCAGTAAATACACTCCAATACAAGTGAGAAGGGGGACCAGTAAATACACTGCAATACAAGTGAGAAGGGGGACCAGTAAATACACTCCAATACAAGTGAGAAGGGGGACCAGTAAATACACTGCAATACAAGTGAGAAGGGGGACCAGTAAATACACTCCAATACAAGTGAGAAGGGGGACCAGTAAATACACTCCAATACAAGTGAGAAGGGGGACCAGTAAATACACTCCAATACAAGTGAGAAGGGGGACCAGTAAATACACTGCAATACAAGTGAGAAGGGGGACCAGTAAATACACTCCAATACAAGTGAGAAGGGGGACCAGTAAATACACTGCAATACAAGTGAGAAGGAGGACCAGTAAATACACTGCAATACAAGTGAGAAGGGGGACCAGTAAATACATTCCAATACAAGTGAGAAGGGGGACCAGTAAATACACTGCAATACAAGTGAGAAGGGGGACCAGTAAATACACTCCAATACAAGTGAGAAGGGGGACCAGTAAATACACTCCAATACAAGTCGAAGCGCTCCTCTGTAAATAATCAAAGGTATAAAGAAGATATTTCGCCCCCTCAGGGTCCGATTAAGGGGAGGCAGACCGTTTTTCTGGACCCCCTTCTCCCTAATGTTTAACCCCACTAGTTTTGAGACTATAAGACGTTCGGCCCATTAGTTTGGCGATTTTAACACCTTTTGCCCCATTTCGTTGTCAATTTTAAGACCTTTCGTGCCATTTAGGTGTCGATTTTTTCCTGACGAGCGATAGCGAGCCTGTAATTTTAAGAGGAACCGGCCTTTGGCCGGGACATTTTTTTACCGAAAAATGTACAAATTTATCTTGAAGGGGGGTTTAGGGGGGGGGGGGGTTCTAAGCTTGATGGAGGTCTAGGGAGGAAACTAAAAAAATATATGAATAAATGAATTAATAGACCAAATAAAAAGGTCAGTCTCCCCTTAAGCATTTCTTTTACATTTTCTGGCTATCATATTCTTTAGAATAGGAGGGTATATGGAAATCAGAGGATTTAATGAGATATTTAATTCCTACATCAACCTACAGTATATCCCCTATACTTCATCTACCTTATAACTACCTAATAAGAACAGCTCTCACTACAACCTATAGTTTATTAATTATAAGTAGACCAGAAATCGCGACCCATAACCTCTGTAACATAAAAAGGGCTGGAGCAAATCGGCAGTAAATTTCCACACCTATTCCCAGGCCGACCCTTCCCGATTGGTAGAAATATTAGCTCGATACTTCCAGTCCTTTTTGAGTTATGAGAGGTTGGGGTCGGGTTTCCTGTTCTACCGATAATGAACAGTGTACACTTCATCTATGTTATGGCTATAACCTGTTCCAATGAAGTAGGCCAAAATTCTAGAACATTAGGGGGACATGGGCCGTTTTTCTGGACCACTTTTCCCTCATGTTTAGCCCCATTAATTTTCAGATGTTAAGATGTTTGCCCCATTAGTTAGTCGATTTTAAGACCTTTCGCCCCATTTACTCGTCAATATTTAGACCTTTCGTGCTATTTAGGTGTCGATTTTTTCCCTGGTGAACGATAGTGAGCCTGTAATGTCGGAAGAACCGGCCTTCGGCCGGGAAATTTTTCTACCAAAAAATGTACAAATTAATCTAGAAGGGGGATCTAATGGATGTTTTTTTTAAATTTGATGGAGGTCTAGGGAGGAAACTAGAACAATAATTAATAAATGCAAACATCGCCCAAAAAGTGAACCATCCCCCCTCAACCACTATAACTCACAAACGACTAAAGTAATCGAGCTAATATTTCTACTGTTTGGGAAGGGTCAGCCAGGAAATAGGTGTGAACAGTTACAGCCCATTTGCCTTAGCCCTTTTTGAGTTAGAGAGGTTAGGGTTCAATATTTCTGGCCTACCAGTTTGGAACAGGGTATATATACCTGAGAAACAGCTGGGGTGTAGTCCGATATCCGGTAAGGGTAAACAACAGTGGATATTATGGGAAAGGTTAATTAAAGTGTCCATAATAATCTACCCCATTAAAGGCATATTGGCAGTAATAAACCCATTTAATTTATGTACAGAAAGGTAAATTACTATCAATATTCCCGTTGACTTGATAGACTTTTTTCATACCCTTGATTTTTGTACAGTGTATTTTCGATAAGGAGCGTCAGGATGCCTTGTGTCAGTATTGCCAACTTAGCGACTCTACGGCTAGATCTGGAGTTCGTTTTTTTCATCTAGCGGAAATCATTGACATCTAGCGATATTAACTCTAGCGATAATTTGGAGATTTGAGCCATTTTTAAGCGTTACTCTAGAGATTGTCCCCATTTTGTCAAGCGATGATTAATATTTTAATTCTGTCTATCAACATTGTGCTCTGCATTCACTTGAGTCACCAGGAGGACCGATTCAACACGGCTCTCTTCCTTTTCAGTTCTCGGCTTAACATTAACATCTTTCGCCCTAATTCTGTCAATTTCGTGCCATTTAGGTGTCGATTTGTTCCTAGCAAAGCGATAGTGAGTCTGCTATTTAGGAGGAATTGACCTTCGGCTGGAGCATTTTCTACCGAAAAACACACAAATTTATCTTGGTGGTGGTGTTATATTCTTGATGGAGGCCTAGGTAGAAAAATAAAAAATAAAATAAAATCAAACTAATAATAATAATAATAATAATAATAAAAATTAATTCAATAATAGATACAAATAATTAAAAAAATATATAATAATCAAATGTCTTCCTAACTACGCTTTTCAATACCATTAATTCATAGAGCCTAGAATGTTGGTAGATGATATATACATTTGCTAATTATCGCTCGAAAAAATTGTGACATTCTCTAGGATATCGCTTAAGGGGAGGCAGACCGTTTTTCTGGACCCCCTTCTCCCTAATGTTTAGCCCCACTAGTTTTGAGATTATAAGACGCTCGGCCCATTAGTTTGGCGATTTTAACACCTTTCGCCTCATTTCGTTGTCAATTTTAAGACCTTTCGTGCCATTTAGGTGTCGATTATTTCCTGGCGAGCGATAGCGAGCCTGCAATTGTTGGAGGAACCGGCCTTCGGCCTGAAATTTTTTCTACCGAAAAATGTACAAATTTATTTTGAAGGGAGTTTAGGGGGGGGTTTTCTAAGCTTGATGGAGGTCTAGGGAGGAAACTAAAAATAAATATATGAATAAATTAAGTAATAGACCAAAAAAACGGCCAGTCTCCCCTTACCAAATAAAGTCCGCTAGATAGTAAATAAATGCCGACAAGCGCTAAAATACTGCCATAATCTGTAGCATATCGCTCTAAAATGGCCTCAAATATCCAAATACCAAGAATTCATGGCGCTAATTGT
>CM064513.1:30276376-30520525 GCA_032716605.1 Paralithodes platypus
TAAAAATAAATCAATAAATATATAAATAATTAAATAAATACATAAATATACAGTATATGTAAAATATAATAAAGATAAATCAATAAAATAAATATATAACTAAATAAATAAAAATAATATGTATAATAATGTGAATAATAATAATATATTATTAATAATACAAAGCATAATGTATGGTCTAGGATAAGAACAATAATGACAAAGAAAAAGTACAAATATCATAGCAAAAAAGAAAGACAAAATCTAAAGATTTACTCACACAAAGACACACACACACACACACACACACACACACACACACACTAGCAGATATATATATATATATATATATATATATATATATACACGTCATCGTGCTGAAGGGGTTGTTGTTGTTGTAGTTCCCCAGACTGTCTGACCGAACAGGCCCGAGTCCGGTAGATCAAAGCCGCTCCAGAAGCTCATAATTATCTCCGGTGAAATATGAGCTGTCTCTGAGAGGGCAGCGAGAGAAAGGATCATCAGTCCATAAACTTTCAACCCTGGGTCAATGCCCCTACCGTCCGGAGCCCACCTTGCAGTGCCACCCAATCGGGCGATCTCGCCAGCACATAGAAGGAAAAGTAGTGCAGGAAAAGAGACAGACAGAAACGGCTAAGGTTGGGTAGAGGATGCCAAACCTCACTCTGGAAAGGACCAGCCCTCATCAGTGCTGATGGGTTTATAGGATATCTCGTAGTGGAAAGGTTAGGTTAGGGTCAGCTTAAACGAAATGATCAAGTGTATTTCCGAAGTAAAATTATTTATATATAATAAAAAACTACTTTCAATGTTTAACCCCTTCACTACGTGAATGCCTTTTTTATCTTTTATTCTGAAATTGAATTTGAAATTGAAATTGTTTATTGAGCCAACCATAATACATACAATAATATTCAATATTACAAGAATGTTCTGGCTGAGCCTTTAGAGAGTGAAACATCGTATAAAGGCACCTTAATAATTACCATTAGACAATTGTATGCAGTTTAGGAAAGACCTATGTTATGTAGTTGGTTTGTTGAAATAGTATTTATCCCTTTCAGTCCTAGAGATAGATTATCAGCTGAAGAAAATCGTCAAATGGTAACCAGAATCAAAAGAAATTACGTGTTCCACCTGAAGGAGTTAATGTAGTATCAGTGAAGTTGATAATTGTTATGACATTATCAAGCTTAGCTAAATTGAGCGTAGCCTTATATTTGTAACATGGCATCATCAAATACAAATTAAAATGGAAAGCACTTAGAACTAAATGTATTTTCCCGATTTCATTTCAAGAATTCATCAGGGATTTCCTGGAATCCCTGGCCACACATATTTCCTGTATCATATTGTACTTTGACATTTAAATACATAACATAAACTGCACAGTACAGTACATATACATAACATATACTGCACAATACAGTACATATACATAACATAAACTGCACAGTACAGTACATATACATAACATATACTGCACAGTACGGTACATATACATAACATATACTGCACAGTACAGTACATATACATAACATAAACTGCACAGTACAGTACATATACATAACATATACTGCACAGTACAGTACATAATTATACATAACATATACTGCACAGTACAGTACATATACATAACATATACTGCACAGTACAGTACATATACATAACATATACTGCACAGTACATATACATAACATATACTGTACAGTACAGTACATATACATAACATATACTGCACAGTAGAGTACATAATTATACATAACATATACTGCACAGTACAGTACATATACTGCACAGTACAGTACATATACTGCACAGTACAGTACATATACATAACATATACTGCACAGTACAGTACATATACATAACATATACTGCACAGTACAGTACATATACATAACATATACTGCACAGTACAGTACATATACATAACATATACTGCACAGTACAGTATATATACATAACATATACTGCACAGTACAGTACATATACATAACATATACTGCACAGTACAGTACATATACATAACATATACTGCACAGTACAGTACATATACATAACATATACTGCACAGTACAGTACATATACATAACATATACTGCACAGTACAGTACATATACATAACATATACTGCACAGTACAGTACTATATACATAACATATACTGCACAGTACAGTACATATACATAACATATACTGCACAGTACAGTACATATACATAACATATACTGCACAGTACAGTACATATACATAACATATAGTGCACAGTACAGTACATATACAGTATATTGACATTAGGGAATAAAGTGTTAAGGGGAGGCAGACCGTTTTTCTGGTCCCTTTTCTCCCTCGTGTTAAGCCCCATTTGTTTTGAGATTATAAGACGTTCGGCCCATTAGTTTGGCGATTTTAACACCTTTCGCCCAATTTCGTTGTCATTTTTAAGACCTTTTGTGCCATTTAGGTGTCGATTATATCCTGGCGAGCGATAGCGAGCCTGAAATTATAAGAACCTGCCTTTGGCCGGGACATTTTTCTACCGAAAAATGTACAAGTTTGGCTTGAAGGGGGTTCTAGGGTGTGTTTATCTAAGCTTGATGAAGGTCTAGTGAGAAAAATAAGAAATAAAGGAATAAATGAATTAATAGAAAAAAAAAAAAAAATAAAAAACACACAGATAAAAATGTCTGGGTCCCCTAAATAGTTACAGACGCAGATTTAACCAGTGTCACACAAAGCACTGTAATGGCGGGGGGGGGGGGGGGGGGGGGGGGTATCGGAGTCACATCATCCAAGGAAAAAAATAACCCAAGTCGAGTCTACTATCTGACAAGTTTCTCCTTCATTGTGGCTGTGTGTTATATATACTATTTTCTCTTCCAACACCAAACACCTCCCAATCAAATTAAGGGGAGGCTGGCCGTTTGTTTGATCTATTAATTAATTTATTCATATATTTTTTTAGTTTCCTCCCTAGACCTCCATCAAGCTTAGAAAAACACCCTTCAAGATAAATTTGTAAATTTTTCGGTAGAAAAATTTCCCGGCCAAAGGCCGGGTCCTCTTAAAATTGCAGGCTCGCTATCGCTCGCCAGGAAAAAATCGACACCTGTATGGCACGAAAGGTCTTAAAATTGACAAGAAAATGGGGCGAAAGGTGTTAAAATCGCCAAACTAATGGGCGTTCGCGAACGTCTTATAATCTCAAAACTAGTGGTGCTAAACATTAGGGATAAGGGGGTCCAGAAAAACGGTGTTCCTCCCCTTAATGAAAGCTTGTGTTTCTCGGGGTGGTTGGGGGGGGGGCGATCTTAGAGCTCCTAATCGTATACAATCTAATGACCTCCACCAATGAAGTTGGACGGAGGTTATGTTATCACCTCCTATTGTTTGTCTGTCTGTATATTTGTTTGTCTGTAAAAAGATGTCTTATAAAATTATCAATTGAATTTGGTCACCTTTGTGGAGTGGATGTATGGCTTAGATATTAAAAGTAAATCATATAAAAACCCAATTTCTCCTCCAGCTTGGTAGATGTGCTTACATAAATTCACCTCTTAAGCACGATGACGTATTCTACATCTTATCCTGCTTACCATTAGACAATTTTTTTAGCCAATAATCTACCTCTATGACTTTAATGGGAAAATAAGATCTCAATTAACCCTCTGAATAACTAGATTACTAGATCCTTCTCAAATGGCATGAAAGCTTCTAACTTGGGCCAGAATAAAAGACAAAAAAGTATTCATCGTGCTGAAGGGTTTCCATGGGTAGGTCATGGTGGAGACTTCATTTACCCTTTTCATACCGTCGTTAATAGCATAGGGTATATAATTACCTAATGAAACACATATATGGTCACCGAACTTTTGTATGGGACTTAACTCCTTCTGTACCATTTGTATTTCAATTTAGCTATATTTAGGCGCTGTTGTGTATCTTAAGAAGGATCTGTGGTAGTAAAATGGGTTAAGTGAGATAGTTAAAAGCCTGTTAATTGCTGGAGGCCCTTTTAAACTGAAAAAATCGTCTAATAGTAGCCAGCATGAAGTTAAATGAACGGCACCGATACTGAAAGGGTTAACATAACAAGTAAAGGCATCACATCCGGCAGACTGCTGACGTAATACCGGATGTTGGAGGGGATGAAGGGGGGGGTAACTATATCATGGATGGGGGGGGGGGGGAAACTATATCATGGAGGGGGGGGGGGAACTATATCATGGAGGGGGGGGGGGGGACTATATCATGGAGGGGGGGGGGGAACTATATCATGGAGGGGGGGGGGGGAACTATATCATGGAGGGGGGGGGGGGTAACTATATCATGGAGGGGGGGGGGGTAACTTTATCATGGAGGGGGGAGGGGGCTAACTATATCATGGAGGGGGGAGGGGCTAACTATGTCAATGGAGGGGGAGGGGGTAACTATATCAATGGAGGGGGGGGAGGGAGGAAACTATGTCAATGGAGGGATGAGGGGGTAACTATATCAATGGAGGGGGGGAGGGGGGTAACTATATCAATGGAGGGATGAGGGGGTAACTATATCAATGGAGGGGGGAGGGGGTGGGTAACTATATCAATGGAGGGATGAGGGGGTAACTACATCAATGGAGGGGGGAGGGGGGTAACTATATCAATGGAGGGATGAGGGGGGTAACTATATCAATGGGGGGGGGAGGGGGGGGTAACTATATCAATGGAGGGGGGAGGGGGGTAACTATATCAATGGAGGGGGGAGGGGTGGTAACTATATCAATGGAGGGGGGGAGGGGTAAACTACATCAATGGAGGGATGAGGGGGGTAACTACATCAATGGAGGGGAGAGGGGGGGTAACTATATCAATGGAGGGGGGAGGGGGGTAACTATATCAATGGAGGGGGGAGGGGGGGGTAACTATATCAATGGAGGGGGAGGGGGTAACTATATCAATGGAGGGGGGAGGGGGTAACTACATCAATGGAGGGGGGAGGGGGCAACTATATCAATGGAGGGGGGAGGGGGGAACTACATCAATGGAGGGATGAGGGGGTAACTATATCAATGGAGGGGGGAGGGGGTGGGTAACTATATCAATGGAGGGGAGGGGGGTACTATATCAATGGAGGGGAGGGGGTAACTATATCAATGGAGGGGGGAGGGGGTATCTATATCAATGGAGGGGGGAGGGGGTAACTATATCAATGGAGGGGAGGGGGGGTAACTATATCAATGGAGGGGGGAGGGGGGGGGTAACTATATCAATGGAGGGGGAGGGGGTAACTATATCAATGGAGGGGGGAGGGTAACTATATCAATGGAGGGGGGAGGGGTAACTATATCAATGGAGGGGGGAGGGGTAACTACATCAATGGAGGGGTGAGGTGGTAACTACATCAGTGGAGGGGGAGGGGGTAACTATATCAATGGAGGGGAGGGGGTAAACTATATCAATGGAGGGGAGGGGGGTAACTATATCAATGGAGGGGAGGGGGGGTTAACTATATCAAATGGAGGGGGGAGGGGGTAACTATATCAATGGGAGGGGGGAGGGGGTAACTATATCAATGGAGGGGGGGAGGGGTAACTATATCAATGGAGGGGGGAGGGGAGGGGGTACTATATCAATGGAGGGGGGAGGGGGTAACTATATCAATGGAGGGGAGGGGGGGTAACTACATCAATGGAGGGGGGAGGGGGGGTAACTATATCAATGGAGGGGGGAGGGGGTAAATACATCAATGGAGGGGGAGGGGGTAACTATATCAATGGAGGGGGGAGGGGGTAACTATATCAATGGAGGGGAGAAGGTAACTATATCAATGGAGGGGAGGGGGTAACTATATCAATGGAGGGGGGAGGGGGGAGGGGGTAACTATATCAATGGAGGGGGTGGGGGGGTAACTATATCAATGGAGGGGAGGGGGGGGTAAACTATATCAATGGAGGGGGGAGGGGGTAACTATATCAATGGAGGGGAGGGGGGGTAACTATACTCAATGGAGGGGGGAGGGGGGGTAACTATATCAATGGAGGGGGGAGGGGGGGTAACTATCTCAATGGAGGGGGGGAGGGGTAAACTATATCAATGGAGGGGGGAGGGGTAACTATTCCAATGGAGGGGAGGGGGTAAACTATATCAATGGAGGGGAGGGGGGTAACTATATCAATGGAGGGGAGGGGGTAACTATATCAATGGAGGGGAGCGGGGGTGTAACTATATCAATGGAGGGGGGAGGAGGGGTAACTAATATCCCTGGAGGGGGGGAGGGGGTAACTATATAAATGGAGGGGGGAGGGGGTGGTAAACTATTCAATGGAGGGGGGGAGGTGGGGGTAACTATATCAATGGAGGGGAGGGGGGGTAATATATCAATGGAGGGGGGAGGGGGGTAAAACTAATCCCAGGGAGGGGGGAGGGGGGGGTTTGGTAACTATATCATGGAGGGGGAGGTGGTAACTATATCAATGGAGGGGGGAGGGGGTGGGTAACTATATCAATGGAGGGGAGGGGGTAACTATATCAATGGAGGGGAGGGGGGTTGGTAACTCTATCAATGGAGGGGGGAGGGGGGTAAACTATATCAATGGAGGGGAGGGGGTAACTATATCAATGGAGGGGGGAGGGGGGGTAACTATATCAATGGAGGGGAGGGGGGGTAACTATATCAAATGGAGGGGGGAGGGGTAAACTATATCAATGGAGGGGGGAGGGGGGGTAACTATATCATGGAGGGGAGGGGGTAACTATATCAATGGAGGGGAGGGGGTAACTATATCTAATGGAGGGGAGGGGGGTAACTATATCAATGGAGGGGGGGGTAAGGGGGGTAACTATATCAATGGAGGGAGGGAGTAAGTAACTATATCAATGGAGGGGGGAGGGGGTGTATATCAAGGGGGGAGGGCGGCGTAACTATATCAATGGAGGGGGGAGGGGGGGTAACTATATCAATGGAGGGGGGAGCGGGGGTAACTACATCAATGGAGGGGGAGGGGGGGTAACTATATCAATGGAGGGGGAGGAGGGGTAACTATATCAATGGAGGGGGTAGGGGGTATCAATGGAGGGGAGGGGTAACTATATCAATGGAGGGGGGAGGGGGTAACTATATCAATGGAGGGGGGAGGGGGGTAACTATATCAATGGAGGGGGGGAGGGGGTAACTATATCAATGGAGGGGAGGTGGGTAACTATATCAATGGAGGGGAGGGGGGTAACTATATCAATGGAGGGGAGGGGGGGTAACTATATCAATGGAGGGGGGAGGGGGGGGGGTAACTATATCATGGAGGGGGAGCGGGGGGGGAGGGATCAATGGAGGGGGAGGGTGGGTAACTATATCAATGGAGGGGGGGGGGGGGTAACTATATCAATGGAGGGGGGAGGGGGTAACTATATCAATGGAGGGGGAGGGGGGTAACTATATCAATGGAGGGGAGGGCGTAACTATATCAATGGAGGGGGGAGGGGGTAACTATATCAATGGAGGGGGTAGTGGGGTGGTAAACTATATCAATAGAGGGGGAGGGGGTAACTATATCAATGGAGGGGGGAGGGTTAACTATATCAATAGAGGGGGGAGGGGGTAACTATATCAATGGAGGGGGAGGGCGTGGTAACTATATCAATGGAGGGGGAGGGGGTAAACTATATCAATAGAGGGGGAGGGGGGTAACTATATCAATGGAGGGGGAGGGGGTAACTATATCAATGGAGGGGGGAGGGGGGTAACTATATCAATGGAGGGGGGAGGGGGGTAACTATATCAATGGAGGGGGGGGGAGGGGGTAACTATATCAATGGAGGGGAGGGCGTAACTATATCAATGGAGGGGGGAGGGGGTAACTATATCAATGGAGGGGGAGGGGGTAACTATATCAATAGAGGGGGAGGGGGGGTAACTATATCAATGGAGGGGGAGGGGGGTTAACTATAACAAAAGAGGGGGAGGGGGTGGGGTAACTATATCAATGGAGGGGGAGGGCGTGGTAACTATATCAATGGAGGGGGAGGGGGTAACTATATCAATGGAGGGGGAGGGGGTGAGGTAACTATATCAATAGAGGGGGAGGAGGGGGTAACTATATCAATGGAGGGGGAGGGGGTAACTATATCAATGGAGGGGGGAGGGGGTAACTATATCAATGGAGGGGGGAGGGGGTAACTATATCAATGGAGGGGGGAGGGGGTAATTATCTCAATGGAGGGGAGGGCGTAACTATATCAATGGAGGGGGGAGGGAGGGGGGTAACTATATCAATGGAGGGGGAGGGGGTAACTATATCAATAGAGGGGGAGGGGGGGTAACTATATCAATGGAGGGGGAGGGGGTAACTATATCAATAGAGGGGGAGGGGGGGGGTAACTATATCAATGGAGGGGGAGGGCCGTCGTAACTATATCAATGGAGGGGGAGGGGGTGGTAACTATATCAAGGAGGGATGAGGGGGTAACTACATCAATGGAGGGGAGAGGGGGTAACTATATCAATGGAGGGGGGAGGGGGTAACTATATCAATGGAGGGGGAGGGGGTAACATATCAATAGAGGGGAGGGCGTAGTAACTATATCAATGGAGGGGGAGGGGGTAACTATATCAATGGAGGGGGAGGGGGGGGGGTAACTATATCAATGGAGGGGGAGGGAGTAACTACATCAATGGAGGGGGAGGGGGTAACTATATCAATGGAGGGGGAGGGAGTAACTACATCAATGGAGGGGGAGGGGGTAACTATATCAATGGAGGGGGAGGGGGTAACTATATCAATGGAGGGGGAGGGGGTAACTATATCAATGGAGGGGGAGGGGGTAACTATATCAATGGAGGGGGAGGGGGTAACTATATCAATGGAGGGGGAGGGAGTAACTACATCAATGGAGGGGGAGGGCTAAACTATACCAATATCAATATTTTGTTTTTTTCCGGCTGAAGGACGGATACTTAAAAATTATAGGCTCGCTATCGCTCACCAGGAAAACACATCGACACCTAAATGGCACAAAATTTAAAAGTGTTAAGGTTGAAAAAGAAATGGGGCAAACAGTATTTTAATCGACAAACTAAGGGATTGAACGTCTTAAAAAAATAAAACTAATAGGGCTAAACATCAGGGCGAAGGGGTTCCAGAAAAACGACATAGCTCCCCTCAAGCGTTCCATCTTTACAGTGTACAGCAAGATAAGATAATTCCACATCCTCTTCCGGTGCCGTCCTTTTAATCTTCATTCTGGCTCCAGTTAGTTGATTTTATTCAGTTTATTAATGGGCATCCAGCAACTAACAGGCTTTGAAGGATCTCACTTAACCCTTTTAGTACTACAGATCTTTCTTAAGCTGCATAAAATCGTCTAAATGCAGCTATAACCTAACTGATAAGACGTCGGCGGTACATAAAGGGTTAATGTTATTGGCTTCACCCCTCTGTGGATCATGACGCGTTTGGCAATATATTTTGGCTCTCCTTAGATGATTTGATATACCTTAGGCCAGATATTTATGCGTTGAAAGGATAAAAACTGCCTCAATTAACCCTCTGACCTTCCACATACCCGTCCTACTCTGAATACAATCGTCTAATGATAGCCAGGAGAAACAGCTAAATCGCGTCATGATCCTCGAAGGGTTAATTTGGGGTAAGCACGAACCGATGTATTATATTGGCGTTCATCATTCAATATGTGCCTGGCTTCATTGTATTATATTGGCGTTCATCATTCAATATGTGCCTGGCTTCATTGTATTAGTGGTCGTGATCGTGTACTCAACCTTTAACTGTGCTGGTGGTGTAATGGTTTGTAGATGCTTATGTTCTGGGTGTGGTGTCCCGAGTTCGAATCCCGGAAGGACCATATGCTTTCATTAGTTTATTCAAGTACATTGGGGTTTGTAATTGATGGTTAATGTTAAGTACGGGGTGTTACTTATTAGTGTTCAACCATTTATTTCCTATTCAGTTATTTAGTTAGTTCAGTTATTTATGTTTAGTTACTCAGGCAACGGATATTTCTCTATATGACCTTCATATAAACAGATAAGAATAGCTGAAGCAATATTATGACGTTTGTATTACCTGTTATGATGTCCTAACCCCTTCAGCACGATGACGCCTTATTTGCCTTCTATTCTGGCTAGCATTAGACGATTTCATGCAGATTAAGAAGGTCCTACGTTAATCAGAGGGCTTATTGATATAGCGTTTACCCTTTCGAGTCTCTAGAGGTAGCTCGAGAACATCGTCTTGGTCAAATACAGAGCGAACCCTAAACTATTACCCATAGGGATTTCCCCTGTATTTCATTATAAGAAATATTACCACAGAAAGACTACTACTATCACCATCATTACTACTACTATATAATGAAATACATGGGAAATCCCAATGGGCAATTGTTTAAGGATCGCACTGTATATTGTAGTCCTTGAGTTTATCTATCTATCTATCTATGTATTTATCTCTCTCTCTCTCTCTCTCTCTCTCTCTCTCTCTCTCTCTCTCTCTCTCTCTCTCTCTCTCTCTCTCTCTCTGTCTTTCTCATATATATATATATATATATATATATATATAAATAGATAGATAGATAGATAGATAGATACTGAAAATGCAGTATCGTAGGAAGAAAAAAACACTAAAGCATCATATCGCTTGCATAGAAAACAGTATGTGGTCGGGCGTGTTAGAGCTCGAAAATAAACCTCTTAATTTTGCCTGTGTGTTATTATACTATTAACTGCACGGTAATATTTATAAGAGAGAGAGAGAGAGAGAGAGAGAGAGAGAGAGAGAGAGAGAGAGAGAGAGAGAGAGAGAGAGAGAGAGAGAGAGAGAGGGAGAAGAGACAGAGGGGAGAGAGAGAGAGAGAGAGAGAGAGAGAGAGAGAGAGAGAGAGGAGAGAGAGAGAGAGTGAGAGAGAGAGAGAGAGAGAGGAGAGAGGGGGAGAGAGAGGGAGAGAGAGAGAGAGAGAGAGAGAGAGTTACAAAAGAGTATAAAGGAAATCAAGCAACAACAGGTCTAGAGTGACCCTTCTAGGTTGCTTGTCCTCCAAAACACTGAGGATCAAGTGACCAAACAGTGGTTTAGAGTGGGTAAGGGAACATTGGAAAGGGAACTACTGCCCTGCCACTAACGTGGCAGGACTAGGAAGTTAGTAGGGGACATATGGGTTAGTAACTGAGGGGAGGATAAAGTTATTCATTTACAAACGCAGTCAGTCGCGGGTTTGATGCGAGATATTTGTCTAGGCGGAATTTAAATGAATCAACGGTGCTGCAGTCTATAACGTCTCAACGTCTCGGGGAAGCCCATTCCACAAGTTGACAACTCGATTGAAGAAGAAATTCTTAGATTCGTGCGAGTTAAAAGATTTACCAATAATTTTGCAACCGTTTCCCCGCGTGTAATTAGATTGGTCGATAGTGAAGTACTTACTACAGTTCATATTGTCGATGCCTTTGATGATTTTGAACACTTGAATTAAGTCACCTCTTAATCTGCGCTGGGTTAAAGGAAATAGATTTAATTCTCTAAGACGCTCTTCGTATGGTTTGTTCTTTAGGCTAGGTATCATTTTGGTAACTCTACGTTGAACTCGTTCTAGCTTGTTTATATCTTTTTGGTAATAAGGGCACCAGGATTGAACGCAGTATTCCAGAAGAGGGCGGACTAAGGAATTGTAAAGGGTTAGGATAACTTCTTTGGATTTATGCTCAAATGACCTGCCTATAAAGCCAATTATTTTGTTTGCCTTCTTAACAACTTCTGAACATTGTTGACTCGGTTTTAGGTTACTCGATATTGTTACTCCCAGATCAGTTTCTCTGTTTACATTCTTAAGCTGAGTGCCATTCATCGAATAGTTTGCTTTCTCATTTAGGTATCCGACATGTAGTACTTTACATTTATCCGCATTGAAACTCATTTGCCAAATTTGGGCCCAACATGACAATTTATCTAGATTGTGTTGCATATCGTCAACTTGTTCTTTTGAGAGTACGCTATTTGCAATTTTTGTATCGTCAGCAAATTTTGAGATTGTGCAGGTGAGACCCTCATCTATGTCGTTGATGTAAATTAGAAAGAGAATTGGTCCTAGTACCGATCCCTGGGGTACCCCGCTACTTACATTGGTCCATTTAGATGCCTTACCGTTTATGACTACCCTTTGCTTTCTGTTGCTGAGCCAATTTTCTATCCATTTCAACACACCGTCTTGTATTCCATGCGCTTTTAGTTTTAGCAGTAAACGTTTGTGGGGAACTTGTCAAAGGCCTTTTGAAAATCAAGGTATATAATATCTACAGCTTTACTCTCATCGTAGAGGTTGAGGATATCGTGGAAGAAGTCTAAGAGGTTTGTTAAACAGGAACGTTTTTTACGAAAGCCGTGTTGAGTATCTTTAAGTATGTTATTTTCCTCTAAGTGATTTACGAGTCTGTCTCGTATGACCGTTTCTAGCATTTTACATACAACTGAGGTTAAGCTAATTGGACGATAGTTACTGGGTAGGGATTTGCTGCCTTTTTTGAATATCGGTGTTACGTTGGCTAGCTTCCACTGATCAGGCATAGTTCCAGACTGCAAGGATTTATTGAATAGTAATGTCAGTGGTTTGGAGAGCTCATTCTTAGCTTCCTTTAGAACTCTAGGCGAGATTGTATCAGGTCCTGGCGTTTTATTTACCTTGAGTTTATCTAAACAATTCAATACTTCTCTCTCTGTAACGGTGATATTGCTTAGAACATCTGAATTATCAATCTGAATCGGCGATGGTGTAGGGATATCACTGAGGTCTTCTGTTGTAAAAACTGATGCAAAGAAGGTATTGAGGGCATTACTCATTTGTACTTCGTCTTTGGTGTATTCTCCTTTTTCATCGACTAACGGTCCAACAGTTGAAGTAACTACTTTTTTCTTTCTGATATAACTATAGAATTCTTTCGGGTTTGTTTTACTTTGATTCGCAATATGTAACTCTAAGGTCTTTTTACTTTGCTTAATTAACTTTTTGGCTTTGCGTCGTAGCTCTACAAATTTCACCCGTTCTTCGTCATTTTGTGAGGATTTTAATCTATCATTAGCAAATTTTTTAGCAAGCAGGCAGTTTGAAATATCTTTATTCCACCATTTGGGCTTATTATTATGGCCTGGACGCCGTATTTTCGATGGTATGCAGTCTTGCACTGCATACCAGTCTTGCACTGCAGAGAGAGAGAGAGAGAGAGAGAGAGAGAGAGAGAACCAAAACACCCTCACTGACTAATCACTTTGATAACCCATGCAGTAATTATTGAATACACGTGTTGGAGAATTTAAGCGATAGCGAACCTATCTATAACTTACAGAAATCAGCCTTCGATCGGGATATTTGTCCATGGATAAAATGTACAAACTTAGCTAGACAGAAGTCGTGGGTTAGCATATTTTAGTTTGAAGTTAAGCCGGTATCACACGAGAGCTTTTATAGTCAACATTCGATGATCAACATTTTTCTGACAACATTTCTGGAATATTTGGCACTGGTATCGGACACTAGACTGATGGTAGATGAATTTAGGTGACCGAAATATTAAATATGTTGATCTCATAAGCTGCCAGATCAGAGTTGAGGATAAATTTTGAGTGAAAAAGCGCTCGTGTGCTGCGGGCATTAGTCTGAGAAGGCGTGGTTTTTGTTAGCCTTGGGGACAAACTAAAACGCAAGATGGATGAAGATGGCATAAGCAAGCAATATTCACAATAATAATTAAGGGGATATGGGTCGCTTTTCTGGACCCCTTTTTCCCTCATGATTAGCCCCATTAGTTTTCAGATTATAAGACTTTCAGCCCATTACTTTGGCGATTTTAAGACCTTTCACCCATTTCCTATGTCAATATTAGGACATTGTGTCATTTAGGTGTCGATTTTTTTCCTGGCGAGTGATAGCGAGCCGTTAATTTAGGATGAATATTCGGCCGGGACATTTTTCTACCGAAAAATGTACAACTATACCTTTAAAGCGAATCATGTACAACTATACCTTTAAGGCGGGTCATGTACAACTATACCTTTAAGGCGGGTCATGTACAACTATACCTTTAAGGCGGATCATGTACAACTATACCTTTAAGGCGGGTCATGTACAACTATACCTTTAAGGCGGATCATGTACAACTATACCTTTAAGGCGGGTCATGTACAACTATACCTTTAAGGCGGGTCATGTACAACTATACCTTTAAGGCGGATCATGTACAACTATACCTTTAAGGCGGGTCATGTACAACTATACCTTTAAGGCGGGTCATGTACAACTATACCTTTAAGGCGGATCATGTACAACTATACCTTTAAGGCGGGTCATGTACAACTATACCTTTAAGGCGGATCATGTACAACTATACCTTTAAGGCGGATCATGTACAACTATACCTTTAAGGCGGGTCATGTACAACTATACCTTTAAGGCGGGTCATGTACAACTATACCTTTAAGGCGGATCATGTACAACTATACCTTTAAGGCGGGTCATGTACAACTATACCTTTAAGGCGGGTCATGTACAACTATACCTTTAAGGCGGGTCATGTACAACTATACCTTTAAGGCGGGTCATGTACAACTATACCTTTAAGGCGGGTCATGTACAACTATACCTTTAAGGTGGGTCATGTACAACTATACCTTTAAGGCGGGTCATGTACAACTATACCTTTAAGGCGGGTCATGTACAACTATACCTTTAAGGCGGGTCATGTACAACTATACCTTTAAGGCGGGTCTTGTACAACTATACCTTTAAGGCGGATCATGTACAACTATACCTTTAAGGCGGGTCATGTACAACTATACCTTTAAGGCGGGTCATGTACAACTATACCTTTAAGGCGGGTCATGTTTTTTTAGTTTTATTATGGAGGTCTAGGAAGGAAACTAGAACAATAATAAATAAATGCAAATATAATCATCCACAAAATTGAACCATCCTAATAATCTCCAAGACGACGGACTACATAGGGTTAAGGGGTCACTTTTTTCTGGACCCCCTTCTCCTTCGTGTTTAGCATATTACTGTAGTTGTGAAATTTTAAGACTTACTTTTCGTTAGTTTGGCGATTTTGATTCCTTTCGCCCCATTTCTTTGTCAATATTTAGACCTTTCGTGTCATTTAGGTGTTGATTTCTTCCTGGCGAGCGATAGCGAGCCTGTAGTTTTAGAAGGAATCGGCCTTCGGCCAGGACATTTTTCTACCGAAAGATGTACAAATTTATCTTGAAAGGGGGACTATGGGGTATTTTCTTAAGCTTCATGGAGGTCTAGCGAGGACACTAAAAACACAAATTACTAAATAAATCTATAGACCAAAAACCAAGCACTACCCCCTTCATGGGAAGAGTGTTGCCTTTAACCCCTTCTGTACCGGCGACGTCTTTTTCATTGGATTCCAGATACATACAGACGATTGTATGCAGCTTAGGAAGGATATATGGTAGGTAAAAGGATGTGTTGGGGATAGTCTGTATATAGCCTTTCAATGGGCATACGTCCCTCTCAAGCTGAATATAATCGTCTAATACCACTAGTCAGAATAATGTTAACAGGCCGTCGTTTTAATTGGATTCCAAATACATATAGAGGATTTGATGAAGCTTGGGAAGGATATCTGTGGTAGCTGAGAGGATTAATTGAGATAGTATGTAGTCATTTAATTGAGATAGTATGTAGTCATTTAATTGAGATAGTATGTAGTCATTTAATTGAGATAGTATGTAGTCATTTAATTGAGATAGTATGTAGTCATTAATTGAGATAGTATGTAGTCATTTAAGGGGAAATGGTTCAACTTTTGGGCAATTTTTGCATGTATTCATAATGTTTCTAGTTTCCTCCCTAGACCTCCATCAAATTTTAAAAAAATCCATTAGATCCCCCTTCTAGATTAATTTTGTACATTTTTCGGTAGACAAATTTCCCGGCCAAAGGCCGGTTCTTCCAACATTACAGGCTCACTGTCGTTCGCCAGGGGAAAAATAGACACCTAAATAGCACGAAAGGTCTAAAAATTGACGAAGAAATGGGGCGAAAGGTCTTAAAATCGCCAAACTAATGGGGCACCATCTTAACATCTGAAACTAATGGGGCTAAACATGAGGGAGAAAGTGGTCCAGAAAACCGGCCCATCTCCCCTTAATGGGTTGTTGTCCTTACTAAGCGGAGTAAAATCGTCTTATAGTGGCCAGAGTATAATGTAAAGGACGTCACCGGTATCGTAAGGGTTAACGCTTTGAAGATCCGATTCCGCATTTTTTTTTAGTATAATTGAACGATTGTATTCATATTAGGAAGGGTATTTGGAAGTGAGAGGGTCAGTGGAGATAGTTTGGAAGTGAGAGGGTCAGTGGAGATAGTTTGGAAGTGAGAGGGTCAGTGGAGATAGTTTGGAAGTGAGAGGGTCAGTGGAGATAGTTTGGAAGTGAGAGGGTCAGTGGAGATAGTTTGGAAGTGAGAGGGTCAGTGGAGATAGTTTGGAAGTGAGAGGGTCAGTGGAGATAGTTTGGAAGTGAGAGGGTCAGTGGAGATAGTTTTTACCCTTATAATGTACGATTGTATTCATATTAGGAAGGGTATTTGGAAGTGAGAGGGTCAGTGGTGATAGTTTAACGATTGTATTCACAATAGGAAGGGTATTTGGAAGTGAGAGGGTCAGTGGTGATAGTTTAACGATTGTATTCATATTAGGAAGGGTATTTGGAAGTGAGAGGGTCAGTGGTGATAGTTTAACGATTGTATTCATATTAGGAAGGGTATTTGGAAGTGAGAGGGTCAGTGGTGATAGTTTAACGATTGTATTCATATTAGGAAGGGTATTTGGAAGTGAGAGGGTCAGTGGTGATAGTTTAACGATTGTATTCATATTAGGAAGGGTATTTGGAAGTGAGAGGGTCAGTGGAGATAGTTTAACGATTGTATTCATATTAGGAAGGGTATTTGGAAGTGAGAGGGTCAGTGGTGATAGTTTAACGATTGTATTCATATTAGGAAGGGTATTTGGAAGTGAGAGGGTCAGTGGTGATAGTTTAACGATTGTATTCATATTAGGAAGGGTATTTGGAAGTGAGAGGGTCAGTGGTGATAGTTTAACGATTGTATTCATATTAGGAAGGGTATTTGGAAGTGAGAGGGTCAGTGGAGATAGTTTAGCGATTGTATTCATATTAGGAAGGGTATTTGGAAGTGAGAGGGTCAGTGGTGATAGTTTAACGATTGTATTCATATTAGGAAGGGTATTTGGAAGTGAGAGGGTCAGTGGTGATAGTTTAACGATTGTATTCATATTAGGAAGGGTATTTGGAAGTGAGAGGGTCAGTGGTGATAGTTTAACGATTGTATTCATATTAGGAAGGGTATTTGGAAGTGAGAGGGTCAGTGGAGATAGTTTAACGATTGTATTCATATTAGGAAGGGTATTTGGAAGTGAGAGGGTCAGTGGAGATAGTTTTAACCCTTATAATGCCCACAGATCCTTCCTAAGCTGCATACAACCGTCTCTCTTTTCTCTCTATCTCTGGCTTGTATTTATTCGGCCCAATTCAGCCTACTGTTTTAAAACGTTTACTCCCATCCAGCTGTCAATATTTTCCTGGCGCGCGGTAGCGAGCCAGCATATATATATATTTTTGTTTTGACAGCAAGCTAAATTTGTAAATTTTTCGATAGAAAATGTCTCCGGTGAAGCCGGATTTCTCCATACAAAGCTGGCTCGCTATCGCTCGCCAGGAAGAAATCGACACCTGGATGGGGATAAACGTCTTAAAACAGTTGGCTGAATGGGGCCGAATGGATACAAGCCAGGTAAAGAGAGAAAAGGAGAGAAAGATACAAAAAAAACCGCCGGTGACCCCCCTTAATTAATTTATGAAAGACAATGACCTCTGCTGCCAGTGGACCATTAACTCTATTCTGTCTGAGGGGGGTCTTTTGGCACCTACCCTGTTTCGCTCCATTAGTTGGGAGAGTTTAAGACGTTTCGTTCCATTAGCTTGGCGATAATAAGACGCTTCAACTTATTTAGGTTTCGATTATTTTCTGGGAGAGTGACAGCGTCCCTTTAACTTAAAAGAAATCGGCTTTCGGCCGGGACATTTTTCAAACGAAACATGTACAAGTTAGCTTGAAGGGGGTCTGGGTGGGCATTACTTTAGTTTGAAGGATGTCTAGGGAGGCATTTATGTTAGCCTAGGGGAAAAACTAAACTAAATTGCTTGAAAATGGCAAAAAAGCAAACCAAATCCTCAATTATTATCAAACAAATAATGACAATAACCCCCAAGCCGACGCACCATATAGTGATGATAACGAGAAGTCGGAATTATGGACACTGTGCTCTCATAAGATTCAGATTTATCCTTAGGTCAACGCATTTGTTCTGTCTTTCTTTCTCTTTCTGTGTCTGTCTGTCGGTATGTCTCTCCCCTTCCTCCACCCTCTCCCTCTCTCCCACACACACACACACACACACACACACACACACACACACACACACACACACACACACACACACACACACACACACAAACACCACACACACACACACACACACACACACACACACACACACACACACACACACACACACACACACACACACACACACACACACACACACACACTACCTCACTCTTTCTCTCATATTTGTTTATATACTCCTCAAAAACACAACACCGGTTGGATAAAAAGACTGTCCATTCGTGTTATGAACTTTAAATCCTGAGCATAGTAGCGAGATGCCTTGATACCTAGAAAGCAACTTTATAATGTGACTCTACCACGGACATGCACAATCATTAGCTTAATATCTATCCTCGGGTCGAATGCATTACTAAGCCTCTTAACATCGTCTACAAATATTCAAATTTGGTAGTGATTTCTTTGAATATGTAATGCGCTTTATTTGCTTGAATTTAATAGCCGGCTATTGTTAATTGAATATTAATTTTCTACGTATTGTAATTTTGTTTGTGCTTACATATGCATATATAATAGTTGGTTCTTCTCCATGTTAATATTAATAGTAATTTTGAAATATGTATGAACGCACGAACGAAATTATGGCGCCATGCTTTTGAAGAAGCTCTCAAAAGGGATGATCATGGCAAATACTACCTCCAGGCTCCCAGACATGTCCCACTACTCAATCCACTGTGCTATTTCCACTACGTGGATTAAAACCATTAGCACCGAAGGAGCAGACCCAGAGCAATCCCTAATTTTTTCTATTTTCATTACCACTGCAGGGGCCCTGGTTGGCAACATACCGGATATAGGAGTGTTCTGAAGACAGAAACTACTGGTCCACTGCTACAGAGGCTGACTGCACCACCAGATTGGTGGGCGATGGGGTCGCCTGATCCCTATACCAAAATATTAAGAAATAGGAATTAAGTTATGTAGTGTAGGGTGTAACGCGCACGTGCTTTATGCAAGAAAGCAAGAGGGTGTGTATCTTAAGAGCAAGCTAGAATTGCTCTTTGTGTAGCTGAAGCACAGAGAGAAAAGTAAACAGAGGAGGCCAGGTGGTGACATAGAACAGCTAGCCATTTTTAAACAATATCACACCTAAAGTTCTCCCCGGGAGTACATTCCTGGATGGTTAGTGCCTACAACCTCCTCTTCGTTTGTATTTTGTATTTTGAGTACATTTATATGTAATCTTAAGTAAATGAACGTCTTAAACTGTCTAAACTAATGAGGCTAAGCATGAGGGAAAAGAGGGTCTAGAAAGAACATACGCTTTAAAGTGGCCATAATAATCTACCATTTAAAAGGCATATTTGGTAGAAATATTCCTAAATATTGCAAGGATTGAGAGATATATAAATACTTTTACATACTTTTTTCTGACCCTTGAGGTTTTGCAGTGTAGGTTATAACATTTTAGTATTCACTAAGGAAGACATAGATGTCAGCGCACTATAGTATATTCATTATAATAAGGCCATAATTCTTAACCACGAAGCTCTATATCAAAAATACAGTAATCGAGCCAATATTTCTACCATTTGGGAAGCGTCTAGCCAGGGATTAGGTGTGGAAAATACAGCCGTAATCCTTTTTGAGTTACAGAGGTTAAGGGTCACACTGTCTGGCCTACTTATAATGAATGGACTATAGTTACTTATGGTCTCAATAGCTTAAGGGGAGATGGTTCACTTTTTGGGCAATTTTTGATCGTGTTCAATTGTTTTTCTAGTTTCCTCCCTAGACCTCCATCAAATTTAAAAAAAAAAACATCCATTAGATCCCCCTTCTAGATTAATTTGTACATTTTTCGGTAGAAAAATTTCCTGGCCGAAGGCCGGTTCTTCCAACATTACAGGCTCACTATCGTTCGCCAGGGAAAAAAATCGACACCTAAATAGCACGAAAGGTCTAAATATTGACAACGAAATGGGGTGAGAGGTCTTAAAATCGATAAACTAATGGGGCAAAAATATTAAAATCTGAAAACTAATTGAGCTAAACATGGGGGAGAAGGAGGCCTAAAAGAGCGGCCCATGTCCCCTTAACCCCTTGACGATTATGACGCGGTTTGGTAGTTTACTATTATCAGACGATAAAAATAGACTTATAAATTTAGACATAATGAACCTAAATAACATAATTGAGGAGGAGCACAGTATTGATAATGTTTCGCATATAGCTTCATCATAAAAGGACGTCTACTGTTGATGTTATGGGCACGTTAGAGAGAGAGAGAGACAGAGAGAGAGAGAGAGAGAGAGAGAGAGAGAGAGAGAGAGAGAGAGAGAGAGAGAGAGAGAGAGAGAGAGAGAGAGAGAGAAACTTTGTCGAGCAAGTGCTCCTCCTCATAGGGTGTTTATATCCATTCTATAATTATTGGTCGATTTTATTTACATTAGGGAGGGTTTATGGAAGTCAGAGGGTTAATCGAGACAGTCTTTTCCCTTATAATGCTCACAGATCCTTCCTAAGCTGTACACAATCGTCTAATGATAGCCAGAATAAACTGGCAAAGCGCATCATGACCTCAAGGGGTTAATTTAAAGGTGAAGTTAATTAAATAAAGGGAAATGTTAAGGGGAGTTTTTAGTTGGTTCCCTAGACCTCTATCAAGCTTAAAATTACACCTCCTAGACCCCCTTTCAAGATAAATTTGTACATTTTTCGGTAGAAAAATGTCCTTGCCAAAGGCTGGTTCCTCTTAAAATACATGCTCGCTACCGCTCGCCAGGAAAAAATCCACACCTAGCTGGCACAAAAGTCTTAAAATTTACAGAAATGGGGCAAAAGTTCTTAAAATCGCCAAACTAATGGGGGAACATCATACAATCTAAAAAAATTAACGGGGCTAAACATGAGGGAGAAAGGTGTCCAGAAAAATATCCCTCAAGTGGAAATCGCCCACTCTGCACTTGACGTTCTTTTTTTCCTCTGTTATGTGAGGACTTAGGGAAGTCATACTAACTTTCGGCATGGTCTAGAAGACTGAATCTATTTGAGGTGTTAACCTCATATTCCTGTCTGGTCTTTTTTTTTTTTTTTGTGTGGCCTCTCATAAGCATAGAAAGGGTCACTAGCAAAAGCTGTAGCAGGAATTGCAGCCTCTTCTGTAGTTGCTGCTTCAATTGTTGCCTCCTTGAATGGCACTATTTTCTTATTTTGCTTAATTGCACCTGCATAACCTGTGCTGGTGTTTGAAGGAATGGCTGCCACCCTCTCAATAGCTTCATTTCTAAGGCTATCTATTACCTTTTTCAACTCTTCTATTTCGTTTATTCCTTCAGAAACTTCGTTCTTTAGAATTGTAGTTTCTGTGTCTCTTTGCTTTAATTGTTCCTTAATTCCAGCTACCTCCTTCATGAGTTTGCCTTCTATCTCACAAAAGAGACAGAGACTATCATTACACCTTCTTTGAAGTCGATGCACCACTTTAACTTCTTGCACTTAGCGCAAATTAAGTACAACAGAGAGAGAGAGAGAGAGAGAGAGAGAGAGAGAGAGAGAGAGAGAGAGAGAGAGAGAGAGAGAGAGAGCAATGTGTATTCGGTACAAGAGTCTGTGTGTGACAAGGGGAATTGCTTTTCTGAGAGATAACAAATATGAGTGTGGGTGATCGTATGTATATATTTATGTGTGTGTGTGTTTGTAGCTGTGTGTGGAGAGAGAGAGAGAGAGTACAAAGGAGTACAAAGGAAATCAAGCAACAACAGATCTAGTGACCCTTCTAGGTTGCTTGTCCTCCAAAACACTGAGGATCAAGTGTCCAAACAGTGGTTTAGAGTGGGTAAGGGAACATTGGAAAGGGAATTACTGCCCTGGAACTAATGTCCGTGGCAGGATTAGGAAGTTAGTAGGGGACAGATGGGTTAGTAACTGAGGGGGGGATAAAATAAAGTTATTCATTTACAAACGCAGTCAGTCGCGGGTTTGATGCGAGATATTTGTCTAGGCGGAGTTTAAATGAATCAACGGTGATGCAGTCTATAACGTTTCGGGGAAGCCCATTCCACAAGTTGACAACTCGATTGAAGAAGAAATTCTTAGATTCGTGTGAGTTAAAAGATTTACCAATAATTTGGCACCTGTTTCCCCGCGTGTAATTAGATTGGTCGATAGTGAAGTACTTACTACAGTTCATATTGTCGATGCCTTTGATGATTTTGAACACTTGAATTAAGTCACCTCTTAATCTGCGCTGGGTTAAAGGAAATAGATTTAATTCTCTAAGACGCTCTTCGTATGGTTTGTTCTTAGGCTAGGTATCATTTTGGTAACTCTACGTTGAACTCGTTCTAGCTTGTTTATATCTTTTTGGTAATAAGGGCACCAGGATTGAACGCAGTATTCCAGAAGAGGGCGGACTAAGGAATTGTAAAGGGTTAGGATAACTTCTTTGGATTTATGCTCAAATGACCTGCCTATAAAGCCAATTATTTTGTTTGCCTTCTTAACAACTTCTGAACATTGTTGACTCGGTTTTAGGTTACTCGATATTGTTACTCCCAGATCGGTTTCTCTGTTTACATTCTTAAGCTGAGTGCCATTCATCGAATAGTTTGCTTTCTCATTTAGGTATCCGATATGTAGTACTTTACATTTATCCGCATTGAAACTCATTTGCCAAATTTGGGCCCAACATGACAATTTATCTAGATTGTGTTGCATATCGTCAACTTGTTCTTTTGAGAGTACGCTATTTGCAATTTGTGTATCGTCAGCAAATTTTGAGATTGTACAGGTGAGACCCTCATCTATGTCGTTGATGTAAATTAGAAAGAGAATTGGTCCTAGTACCGATCCCTGGGGTACCCCGCTACTTACATTGGTCCATTTTGATGCCTTACCGTTTATGACTACTCTTTGCTTTCTGTCGCTGAGCCAATTTTCTATCCATTTCAACACCGTCTTGTATTCCATGCGCTTTTAGTTTTAGCAGTAAACGTTTGTGGGGAACTTTGTCAAAGGCCTTTTGAAAATCAAGGTATATAATATCTACAGCTTTACTCTCATCGTAGAGGTTGAGGATATCGTGGAAGAAGTCTAAGAGGTTTGTTAAACAGGAACGTTTTTTACGAAAGCCGTGTTGAGTATCTTTAAGTATGTTATTTTCCTCTAAGTGATTTACGAGTCTGTCTCGTATGACCGTTTCTAGCATTTTACATACAACTGAGGTTAAGCTAATTGGACGATAGTTACTTGGTAGGGATTTGCTGCCTTTTTTGAATATCGGTGTTACGTTGGCTAGCTTCCACTGATCGGGCATAGTTCCAGACTGCAAGGATTTATTGAATAGTAATGTCAGTGGTTTAGAGAGCTCATCCTTAGCTTTCTTTAGAACTCTAGGCGAGATTGTATCAGGTCCAGGCGTTTTATTTACCTTGAGTTTATCTAAACAATTCAATACTTCTCTCTCTGTAACGGTGATATTGCTTAGAACATCTGAATTATCAATCTGAATCGGCGATGGTGTAGGGATATCACTGAGGTCTTCTGTTGTAAAAACTGATGCAAAGAAGGTATTGAGGGCATTACTCATTTGTTCTTCGTCTTTGGTGTATTCTCCATTTTCATCGACTAACGGTCCAACAGTTGAAGTAACGACTTTTTTCTTTCTGATATAACTATAGAATTCTTTCGGGTTTGTTTTACTTTGATTCGCAATATGTAACTCTAAGGTCTTTTTACTTTGCTTAATTAACTTTTTGGCTTTGCGTCGTAGCTCTACAAATTTCAGCCGTTCTTCGTCATTTTGTGAGGATTTTAATCTATCATTAGCAAATTTTTTAGCAAGCAGGCAGTTTGAAATATCTTTATTCCACCATTTGGGCTTATTATTATGGCCTGGACGCCGAGTTTTCGATGGTATGCAGTCTTGCACTGCTTTTAGGTAAGTGGCTTCGAATAACTTCCAAGATGTATTTATGTCGTTATTGTGAATTAAAAAGCTCCAGTCAGTTTCTTTAAACATAGCTCTAAGTTTATGGAAGTTTGCTTTCTTGAAATTAGGGACTTTTTCGATGCTACTATTTGGTTCGTTACTAGTAAACTTTAAAGTGAAAGTTATCGTACGATGGTCGCTGTTACTGAATTCATCACCAACATTCAAATTCTCTATTAATTCTTCTTTTGTTGCAAGTACAATGTCAAGAACGTTATTACCACGGGTCGGCGTTCCAACAAATTGATAAAGCGAACTCTCTTGCAAGTTCGTATACAAGTCATGTCCGGAGTGTGAAGTAAGAGTATCGCCCCACTTGGTCACAGGTAAATTAAAGTCACCAAAAATTACGGTATCTTGTGAGTTACTTACATCTGCAATTTGTTCGTAAATTTCTCGGTCAGTTTGCACTGATTGAGCTGGAGGTCTGTATATTAATGCAAGTATTATTTTTGTACCTTTATTATTCTTTATTAGCACAAAAGATGCGTCGACGTTCACAATTTGAGGTTTTGACAAGAGGGTAGGGTTAAGACTTTCTTTGATATAAAGTAAAACGCCACCTCCATTTCGATTTATTCGGCTTTTCTCAAACATTACATAACCGGGAAGTGAGAGAGAGAGAGAGAGAGAGAGAGAGAGAGAGAGAGAGAGAGAGAGAGAGAGAGAGAGAGAGAGAGAGAGAGAGAGAGAGAGAGAGAGAGAGATAACAAACGTGTGTGTGTGAGTGATCCTATAAATATATTTGTGTGGGTGTGTGTGTGTGTGTCTTCAAGTATGCATATGTGTGTGCATAACATTGCCTGTCTGCTCCTGAGTGTATATGTGTGTATACTGTATACATATGTGTAGGTATGTATATGTGTTTCTGCGTATGTGTTTGTATGTGTGCGTGTGTATGCATTCATCCTTTGTTTATGCATGATAAGTAAATGACTCACCAACCACAGGAAGCCAAGATATTCAACAACTCGTGTTAACCCCTTCTGCACCAGCGACGTCTTTTTTTAGATTCTGGCTACTAATAAAAAAAAAAATCAGTTTTAAAATGGCCTCCAGCAATTACCAGGCTTCGAACTATTGGACCGAATCCTTTTTATTACCACAGATCCTTCTTAAACTGTAAACAATCGTTCAAATATAACTAGAATGAATTTATAAACACGTCGCCGGTACAGAAGGGGTTAAATATCACTTCCAATACAGAACTCTAAACTTGGTGTCTCAAGATAGCATACATAATCAATCACGATATTATTATTATTATTATTATTATTATTATTATTACTACTATTAATATTATTGTTGATGTTGTTGTTGTTGTTGTTGATTATTATTATTTTTTATCTTGCCACATGCGAGGCATTATTAGACGATTAATTTCAGGTTAAGAAGGGTATATGGAAGTCAGAAGTGTCATTGAGATAGTCTTCGCTCTTATAATTCCCACAGATCCCTCCTAAATTGTATAAAATCGTCTAATGATAGCCACAATAATAGGAAGAGAGGCGTCATAATGTTGAAAGGGTTAAGGGGGGATGGGAATATTTCCTCATTTATGTATCTTTTATCATTTGTTTTACGTTCCTCCCTAGACCTCCATCAAGCTTAAAAAAAACACCCCCTGTCCCGGCCGAAGGCTGGTTTCTCTTAAATTACAGGCTCGCTATCGCTCGCCAGGAAAAAATAGACACCTACATGACACGAAAAGTCTTAATATTGACAAAAAAATGGGTCGAAAAGTCTTAAAATCGCCAAACTAATGGGCCGAACATCATAAAATTTGAAAACAAATCTGGCCAAACATGAGTAAGAAGGTTGACCAGAAAAACGACCCATCTCCCCCTAAGTGTTTATAAAAATCATAATACATTTAGTGTTTGATTGTGACCCAGATAGCGTGACAACCCAGGATATCCGTCACCACCACCACCACCACCAGAGTCTGTGTATGTATGTATCTATGTATATATGTATGTATGTATGTATGTTATGTATGTGTATGTATGTATGTATGTATGTATGTATGTATGTATGTATGTATGTATGTATGTATGTATGTATGTATGTGTGGATGTATGTATGTATGTATCTATCTATTTTGAAACACCATTAGCTTCTAGTAAATACTCTACGTTTAATGGGGTTTTATACAAGGCGATGTATGTAATGGCTGTGAAGATAATTGTTTGTTAAATCTAAATATCCATAAAAAGATCCACGCTATAAAGAAATGAGACAAGACAACAACAATGGGGAGGGTATTTCAAGAGGTCTTAATTAAGGTCTTAACCCCTTCTCTACCGGCGACGTCCTTTTCATTATATTCTGGAAACTAGTAGACGATTTTAATCAGCTTAGGAAGGACGTCTATCCATTATAAGACTACAGACTATCTCAATTAACCCTTTTAGCTGCCATATATCCTTCCTAAGCTTCATAAAACTGTCTAAATGTAGCAAGAATCAAACAAACAAAAACGTCGCCGCTACAGAAAGGGTTAAAGTCGCCAAACTAATGGGGCGAATGTCGAAGGGGGATTTTGGGGGGAATGTTTTAAACTTGATAGAAACCGTCATAATGTTGAAAGGGTTAAGGGGGAGATGGGCCGTTTTTCTGGTCCCCCTTCTTCCTCATGTTTAGCCCCATTAGTTTTCAGATTTTAAGACGTTCGCCCCATTAGTTCGTCGATTTTAAAACCTTTCGTCCCATCCATGTTTATATCAATATAAAACATATAATGATAAATAAACACATAAATAAACCGAATTATGCGCCACCCTGTATAATGGGGGAGGTAGTTGCTTTTTAGGGACCCCCTTCTCCCTCATGTTTAGCATATTAGTTTTGACATTTTAAGACATTCTGTTCGTTAGTTTGGCAATTTTGAGTCCATTCGCCCCATTTCTTTGTCAATATTCAGACCTTTCGAGCTATTTAAGTGTTTATTTTAATCCTGGCGAACGATAGCAAGCTTGTAATTTGTTAAGGAGTTGACCTTCGGCCGGAACATTTCTCTACCGAAAAAAATTACGAATTTATCTTGAAAGGGGGTCTAGGGGGGAGTTGTTTTAAGCTTGATGGAGTCTAGCGGGGAAATTCACAAATTAATAGAAAAAAAAAAGAAAAAAAAAGGCACTACCCCATTAAGGCACTCTAGGTTTGATCAGGTCATAGACATACCGGCCCAGTAACAGTAATAATAATAATAGTAATAATAATAATAATAATAATAATAATAATAATCAGACATTGAGTGTTGATCAAGGGGAGGTATATATTTATTTGTTTATATAATTATTCACTTAGCATTACCTTTTTTTTTTAATTTTCTCCCTAGGTTTCTAAAAAGATTAAAAAAATACCCTCACAATATCGCCCATCGACATTCGCCCCATTAATTTGGTGAATGTAGTACCTTTCGGGCCATTTAGGTATCCATTGCTTCCTGGCGAGCGATAGGGAACCTGCAATTTAGGAGGAACCGGCGTTCGACCGGGCCATTATTCTACCATATATATAATATATACAGTATATATAATATATATATATATATATTTATATATACCGTATATATATACAGTATATATATATATATATATATATATATATACTGGGGGAGGTGTGGCAGAGTGGTCTTGCCACTGGACTGGTAATCCAATGGACCCGGGTTAAAATCCCAATGTGTCAATGGGAAGATATTATTGGGATGTAATTTGTGCTGTACCTAGTTTCAGTGCATTACCACAGCACACCGAAATGCCCCCCCAAAAATACCTTCATTGTTCCCTGATTAAATAGCATTGTATGAATATTAAATAGCATTGTATGAATATTAAATAGCATTGTATGAATATTACCATATTCAAAATATGCTACAGGGGGGCAATGCCTAGTGGGTTAATTGCTCAATAGGTGGCGTTCTGAGAGTGAGGGTCCGAGCCTGGGGGATGAGACGGTGAAGCGCAGAGGCGGAGCAGCTTCAGAGATGTTCTGTACAGGGCACAGTGCGTCCTTGTATTGAGTATTGTTCACATGTTTGGGGAGGATCCTGTCACACCGCACTCCTAGATAAAGTAGAAAGGAAAGCCTTTCGTATCATTAACTCCCATCCACTCACCAATTCCCTGCAATCTCTCTCTCTTCGCCGCAATGTTGCATCTCTCTCAATATTCTATCGCTACTACAATAATCAGTGTTCCTCGGAGCTTTCCCAGTGTATACCACCTCCTCTACGTATGGTACATAGTACCCGCCTTGCAACACAATCCCACCCCTACTCTGTACAACTGTCCAACCCAAGAGTGAAACGCTATTCTCAGACTTTCTTCTATTCAACTGCTGAGCTCTGGAACTCTCTCCCAGAATTAGTCTTTCCCTCTTCCTATGACTTAAATTTCTTCAAACTCCGTGTGTCCAGGCATTTTAGCTCGAACGTCCCTTGATTTCGGCCCTGAAATCTGGGGGAGGCACTCGCTGCAGGCAGTTATGCCTTTTGTCTCCCTCATTCACATAGAAAAAAGAAAAGAAAACAAAAGTTGCTTCGAGCCGTGGGTGCTTCGCATATCTCACTCCCTAGGCTGGAACAAGACCTCACGGGCCTCACCGTGTTCAGCGGTAGAGTCTGCAGGCTCTCAGCCTATGCCCGAGAGGGAGTAGTTGGAATATATAAAAAAAAAAAAAAAAAAATATATATATAATTATATATATATATATATATTATTTTTATCATCTTATATTCATGCTTTTTGTAGTGATAACCAGGTTTCCCATCCCCAAGAGCAGGAAGCTAGTTTTTCTTAAACATATATTTGTTGGCACAAGTAACGTCATGCATCCGCAGACTAGATTGTGGCGATAAATATATATTAAGAGAAACATAAGTAAGTTGCAGTGCAGATACAGAAATAATCTATTTTTGCGGCCTAGTCTTGGGGATAGGAAACCTGCTTATCACTAGAAAAATCACAACTAAAATAATATGATAAGTGGAATGATAATATATGTATATATATATATATATATTCTTCAAAGGTGCACTCCCTTACAGTGGTACATAATTTATTGAACACTTTTGACATGCTGATGAAATGTTTTGAAACGGTTCCTCTATTTATGTGTATAGGCTACAAGTAACTATCGTATTAATTCGATTAATTATGCTGTTTATTTGTATAGTAATTTGGATTGTATACGTTTAGGCGCTTTAAGAGGATAAGGTAAATTTTTTGGTCGATTTATTTATTATTATTTTTCATTTTATATTTTTACTTCTCCTACCTAGACCTCCATCAAGCTTAAACAAATATTCCTAAGATGCCCTTTCTAGATGAAGTTGTAAAATTTTCGTTAGAAAAATGTCCCGGCCGAAGGCCGCTTCCTCCTAAATTACACTCTCGTTATCCCTCGCCGGGAATTGACACCTAAATGGCATGACAGGTCTTAATATTGACAAAGAAATGTGGCGAAAAGTCTAGCAATTGCAAAACTAATGGGCCGAACGTCTTAAAATCTGAAAACTATTGCGGCTAAACATGAGGCAGAAGGGGGCCTAGAAAAAAAACATCCCCCCTTGAGATACAAAACACACTCATAATGAAAGAGAAAACTATCAGAGTGTATAGATACTAGTTTAGACACTTCTTGACTCGGATTCGGTGACTCCGATACATCCCCTGCTAAATTGTTCGTGTGGCATCGGGTTCACGTTACACGATTTTATGTAGTTTAAGAAGGACCCATCTTATACAGAGGGTGTATTGATACAGTATTTACTCCTTTAAGGAGAGGTTTTTAGTTTGTTCCGTAGACCTCCATCAAGCGTAAGATGTCACCCTCTAGACCCCCTTTCAAGAAAAATGTGTACATTTTTCGGTAGATTAATGTCCCGGCCAAAGGTCGGTTCCTCTTAGATCACAAGCTCGCTAGCTTGTCAGGAGAAAATAGACACCTATATGGCAGGAAAGGTCTTAAAATTGATAGAAATGGGGCGAAAGTTCTTAAAATCGACAAACTAATAGTGCAAGCGTCTTTAAATCTCAAACGCAATGGGGCTAAACACGAAGGAGAAAGGGGTCCAGAAATGAAATCCTCGAGTGGAAATCTCCCCTCAAGGACCCATCTTATACAGAGGGTGTATTGAGACAGTATTTACTCCTTTAAGTCCTAGAGGTAGATTATATACTCAATATAATAGTCAAATAAATCTGTTGTTCCTTGCTCTCCTCCGTAAACAAAAACAAAAAATGGCTGAGTTGCCCGTAATATACACTCTACACAAAAATAAAAAATAAAATAAATAAACAATATATAAATAAACAAATATATCATGAGTATACGAAGGGTGTCAAAACGGTCTATAGTCTATACAATCATTGGGCATATTGAGAGTTCTTTACCTTTCTATCCTTGTATTAGATGGGTTTATCATTACCGATATACCATTATAAGGGCAGATTATTACGGGCAATTTAGACACCCTTTTCATACCCTTAATTGTTGGGAGTGTACCATAACCTGACCTAAAAGTATGGGTGGAAATTATCTACTGGTTGATATGGTCTACTGGTTATGAGCTACTGGTTGAAATGGTTTACTTGTTGACAGTATCTGATTGAAATGGTCTACTGGTTAAGATGGTCTACTGGTTGAAATGGTCTACTGGTTGAGAGTTACTGGTAGAAATGGTCTGCTAGTTGAGTCACAAAGCCATGAGACCAACAGGATGAATACAATGATAAAGGAATGTTTCATCAGAGCTGACCAACCTATCTTATTATCGTGGTAAATTTGTCATAGTTTCCTAATTGCCTCTCTCTCTCTCTCTCTCTCTCTCTCTCTCTCTCTCTATATATATATATATATATATATATATATATATATATATATATATATATTATCGTGGTAAATTTGTTCATAGTTTCCTAATTGCCACCCCCTCGTTAATTAGCTCTCAATCACCTGTACCTAGCCAGGTTTTTAAGAGCCCCTCCCATCTCACTGACAGGTGCAAAAAGAGAGGCCGGGCCGGGTGTACGGGATAGTTCTTCTCTCTCCCAGGGTTTTCATTCCCTTCGTCAGATTTGCCTACACCGTGCCAATTGGAACATGTTGAGAGAGAGAGAGAGAGAGAGAGAGAGAGAGAGAGAGAGAGAGAGAGAGAGAGAGAGAGGGAGGGAGAATACACTGTAGAAACTGAACACTTAATGGTTGCAAAAATTGTTACATATAGACGATTATAACACTGTGTATGTGTACCATTTATGTTACGATTAAGTATTCAGTATTTAAGTGTAGCTCTTCTCTCTCTCTCTCTCTCTCTCTCTCTCTCTCGATCCGATTCGCCTAGACTCTGAAGATAAAGTTATTTGATTTCTCAATTAAGATGAATTTATTTTTCTTGATCCCCTACTCTCTCATGGCCGACTCATAGTAATAATACTAATAATACTAATAACAATAATAATAATAATAATAATAATAATATAGAATCTGATCATTAACCCACAGAACCCGGAGAGACCCCCCCAGCAATGAAGTAATGCCGCCCACGAATCTTGACCGAGTGTGGGCGTCGTGGGTGTGGTTGTGGGTGGTGGTGGGTGGGATCCAGGCCTTCAACCTCTCCCCCGCCCACCATAGCCTGCTGGAGGGGCCTAGGGACTCGCAGTTTGGCTTCAGCGTCGCCTTTTGGGAGGATACGGATGGAGATAGAAGGTAAAATATGGACAGATGGATTGATTAGCAGTAGAATGGACAGATGGATAGATAAATTGGCAGTCAAATGGATAGATGGATAGAAAGAAAAAAAATATATATATACTGTATATATATATATATATATATATATATATATATATATATATATATATATAAAGAGAGAGAGAGAGAGAGAGAGACTGGATTGCTGAATGAATAGATGAGTAGAGAATTTTGTTATGGGTAGATAGATAGATTAGCAGTAGATGCAGTGTAGGTAAGGATAAATTAGCAGTAATTGTCTATTGCTCATTTTGTCTCTATTAACCTATCGATTATTTCACTTCGTATCTATCTATCTATCTATCTCTACTTTTAGCTATCAGTTCATATGTTTATTTATCTATCTCTCTATCTACTTTTTGACTTGTCTATCTAAATAAATAAATATATATATATATATATACCGGGTATATATATATATACAGTATATATTATAGGTTTGACTCCTGTAAGGAGATAAAGAAAACCTAATATTTAGTAGTGGCCCCGTAATCATTGACGAACATGCCTATTACATAAGGCATCCTCTTCAAACACTAATCCGCCGTAGTTTGAATCTACCGCGCAGAGCATTTAAAAACTGAGGAGCCTTCATCATGAGCGCACGCGACCTCACTCATGGCTTCAGTCATTATGAATTGGGTTCTCACTACGAAAAAACTTCGTAAAAAATAAAAACAAAAAGAAAATAAGAATAACTATCCAATAAGCTTTCCATCATATCGTGGATGTACTTGTGTGGATTTCTGACCAGACGCTGAATCAGGCGTCATTCCTCCTTCACTGACATATCAAGTAAACCAAAATCCTTAATACATCAACGAATGGGAAGGGGACGGTCGGGAGGGCCCCAGTCGTCAATGATTATGGGGCCACTACTAAATATTAGGTTTTCTTTATCTCCTTACAGGAGTCAAACCTATAATTTATTAGTGGCCCCTCCATCATTGACGAACATGCCTGATATCTAAGACTGGAGGGGGACATTCGTAATCATATCATAACTCTAGAAAAGCAGATAATAAAAACAACCACATAGTATTCTTACTTTTTGAAAAATGTATTTAATACGGCGTAGGCCGGAAATATACAAGAAAAAGGGGTTCAGGCAGGTGCGTGCTTCAAAGAAGCCTGCCCGACAAAAATGGGTAACCCTGAAGATTCTGAACACAGATCTGTAGTTACAAAAGGCACCCCACTCAACGAGTGGTGACAAAAATAATAAGTTATAAGTTTATATGTGCACATCATAAACCCCAAAATACATGTGGAGATCAATTGCCAATGAACTCCATTGAACTAATATTACATTGCTTTCGCAGCTAAAACTACTATAACAACACCGTTGTTTTGTACTAAACCTTGTACTAGCACAAATTCTCGCAGAGAAATTTTCATATCACATTTTAACCTTAAATTGTATCACAGCTCTCATACTCCGGAGGGGTCTAGGGTGTCCTATGTCAACTGACTGCACCCCCCCCCCCCCCCCCCTTCCGTGAAAATAAACATAAGTGACTGCAGGGCCACCTAGACCCTCTGCCTTAAAGCTATACATGGTAAGGAAGGTTTGTCTAGAGCAACTGACAAGTATCTAGAGAGAAACATATGATTAGACGCCCACAACTGTGTGGACGCAATATCTTCAACTGAAAAGTTTTTCAGGAAACGTAAAGAGGCCGCCCACTTGCGTAAATCGTGGGCCCTACCCACAACGCCGGGATTACTCTCTTTAATGACTTCTACCAGAAGAGAGGCTAATCGCCGTTTAAGTAAGCGTTTACCCGTACTCGCTACCCATAAAGCACCTTGGGGGTTATGAGGAGCTATTCTCAAATATTTGGTTAGAGCTTGCACTGGACATAAATTATGATGCACCTTTCCCCTTTTTAACGCCGGCACCGTGAACTCAGAAAACACGTGTGCACTATGCTCATTCTTGGCTACAAACGCCGGGGAGGGTGCAATGGAAATTGAATCATTAAGTCTACCAAACCTAAGACCATTAGGTGTGTTGCTCATCGCCGCCAGCTCAGACACTCTGTTTCCGGTGGCCAAAGCCAAAAGGAAAACTGCCTTCTTTAAGATTAAAGCAAAGTCTGCAGTATTTTGATACAGACGAGAATGAAGTAAAGACAAAGCTTTGTCCAGAGACCAAGTAGGCATGAGCTGACGGGGAGGTGGGCGGAGTTTAAAACACGCTCTCATAAATCCTGTTTCCTCCGCCACCGGTATGGATAGACCTGTAAGGTCGAAAAAGGGCACTCTAATCGCAGTTAAGTGATTCTTCAAAGTAACCACAGATAAACGTTTCTGCTCAAACAGATAGTTCAAGTAATTAAAAACCAATGCCACTGAGGGTACAGTTTTGTTCCGTTCTAACAATCCAAGAAGTAAAAGCTTTCCAATGAGATTGATATTGTCGCTTAGTAGACTGAGTATATTGATTGAGCAATTTATTGGTCACATCCCTACCGTATGGTGCTAGCCACTTGGCCTCCTGAATGTCCATAATGCAAAAGTCAGCGAGGTCGCTAGGTTGCCAATCGTGTCTAAGTGGAAGTACCCGACCGGGAGCGATACCGGGTCCGGGCACCACATTATTAATTGCTGGTACCACACCTGCGCCGGCCACAGGGGCGCGATTAGCGAGACTAAGCCTCGATAAACTCGTAGTTTGTTCACTACGTGGCACATTAGTGACGCATCTGGCGGCGGAAACAGATAGATGGAGCTCCATCTGTTCCAGTCTGTCACTAGGGCGTCTGGCCCCCCTGCCGGCGTTATCGCCCGGCGGGTGAGGTATAGAGGGAGCTTGTGAGTCTCCTCGGACGCAAAAAGATCCACTTGTGGATGGGAGAGCTCCGCAATCATTAGGTCGAAAATTGGTTGCTTGAGCTCCCATTCTACTGTCGTGGTCTGTCTCCGGGACAGAGCGTCTGCCCAGACGTTCGCTACGCCTGGGAGATAAGATGCGTGAAGATAAATATCTAGACTGCTGGCTAGAACAAAAATCTCTTCCGACACGAGTAGCAACTTCCTTGACCTCGTTGACCCTTGTTTCTGAATACAGTGAACTGCATTCAGATTGTCCATTCTGAAGGCCACCGACTTGCCCCGTAACGCCGGGCCGTGAGCCTGAAGGAAATACAAGGGGACTAGTAACTCTTTGACATTTATGTGAGAGATTTCTAAGTGGGACCAAAGTCCCTGACCCTGGTACCCCTGATTTGACTGAAATCCCCACCCTATGGTGCCTGACGCATCCGTGTCTACCCATACCGTTGGAGGAGGAGAGGTCCATGACATGATTGAGTGCAATGTTTCCCTCTTCGCCCAGACCGCTAGTAAGGTGTGGATTAATTTTGGTATGGGCCATAATTTTCCCGCCGGTAAGAGTGGGAAATATTTGTTGCCTTCCAATATTAATCGTTTTACTTTCAACCGGCCCAACTTGACAGTTAGCTGAATCCAGTTGAGAGAGCCGACCAGAGACTCCCAGACTCTTCGTGTCGTAGTCAGACTGTGAAGAAACCTGAACAGTTTCCTGCGAAACCTGTTGCGATTGTCCACACTCTGACTCAGAGTGAGAGCGGCGGTGTCCCAGACCAGCCCTATCCACTGAACTACTCTTGAGGGAACAAGGTTTGACTTTACCAGATTTACCTTGAAGCCTAGAGTTTTGACATGATTTAAAATGATATTGACATGTTTTATGCATAATTGTTGTGTCTCTGCCACCACCAGCCAGTCGTCTAGATACCACAACACTCTGATTCCCTGTTTTAACAACGGCATCAGGGCTTGCCGGACTAGTTTCGTGAATAATCGAGGTGCTAGGTTCAAACCGAACGGCATCCTCTGAAAAACAAAATTTTGGTGCCTGATCCTCAAGGCCAGAAACCTTTGAAATCTTTTGTTGACCGACACGTGCCAATAGGCGTCTGTCAGGTCTAGGGAACACATCCAGCCTCCCGGCGGAAGTGTTAGCCTGATTTGATGAACTGTTAACATTCTGAAAGACTCGTTGTAAATGTGAAGATTCAGATAAGACAGGTCTACGACCGGCCTCATCTGAACACTGTCCCGTTTGGGAACCAAAAACAGTTTTGACGTGAATACAGGGTAATCTGGAGGGACCGGGATGATGACATTCTTGGCAATCATCTCCTGGACCAGCGACTCCACCTCTAATGAAACATAATTTGCCGTTGTCGGCTGACGTAAGCGAGGTCGCCGGAGCCACTGCCAAGTGATGCCTTTGCGTGCCACCATCCGTGCCCAGGTTTTTAACGGCCATGCTTGGTGACACGTTCGGAACGACCCAGTTAGCAGACAAGGGTTCGCCGGCTGTACTTCCCTCGGTTCCTCCGGCTCTAAGACAGGCACTGGGAGTGAGAGAGACTTTAGTTTTTTTGATGGTGGGTTTGGTGGTGTTGGACGCTTCGCCGGCTGGCTGGTGTGGGCCGAAGACTGGCCCTGCCCCGGCTTATACTGGCCGCGTCCCCTCTGTCCTGAAAACCCTCTCTGTCTATGCCTGAACTGACCCAGGGGGGATTGGGAGGACTTAGGCGGAAGAAACGGCTTAGAACCCCCTGGCTGAGCTTTAGTAGGAGGCTTAGGTTTGGGGAAGTTAAATGCAGGTTTCTTAGCCTGTGCTTCACGGCCTGTGCCATGTTAAACACTGTTCGCCATACATCAGGGGACATTAAAGAAGGAGTAAATACTGGGGACATTACCACCTGGTTAGCAATGCGATCAGGCAGCTTGCGAACTAATGACATCCTAAGATCCTGTCGTGCTCGCACCGCCTCAAGTAAGGCTGTGCGTATGTCACCTAAGGATTGAATCGACGACTGAAGAATCAGACGCCGGGATAACTCAACTGATCTTCGAGCATCCGCGTCTGCGATTGCCTGAGTAGACCTGAGTAAAGACTTAGCCACCTGTTGAGAAACTATGTACTGTGAAAACAGGCGGAAAGCTTTTCCCCTTAGCCTAAATTCTCTGTCTAGGTGAGAAGGGGTAGGGGTAGTGAATGGTTCCTTTAGTTCACAAAGATTAATCTTAGGGGCAGCTAGAAAAGAAAATAAAGCTGACGGAACTCCGCCGGCAGAACCTACCGGCATGGAGAACCATGAATGTGTATCCTGAGGGATCTGGTGGGAAGATTTAGAAGTGAAAGTGGTTGCAAAGTTTTGAGCCTCTACCTCCCAATCCACCCAAGGTCCTGGTCCCAACTGTCCCACCTTCAACACTGGATTAGCTGTCTCGTCTGTGACGGTCTGTAAATCTAGTTCAGGAGTAAGAGCCGACAGAGCCTTAATATCATTAAACCCATCCAGCTTAGACCAGTCTGAAAAAAGTTTTGAAGCTGAGGCAGGGGGTAAAGCAGGCTTAGATGCATAAACAAAATAATCCTGATGATAATAACTAGGTATAGCCTTGATATTTACGTCCAAAACATTACCCAAGGCATCCAATGCCCTTAATTTCTTTGACTTATTTCCCTGGATAAACCACTCACGTGGTACCGGGAGTTCCCCTGACAAGGTAGGCTGGGCAAGCTCTGGCTTAGAGGGGTTCAAAGGAACCCATGACTCGTCTGGCCCATAAAGCAGGGGCATAGCTACCTTTCTAAGAGGCGCTTTGTCTAGAGGGGGTGGATTAACATCCGTAATGACCCTGACATTTGACGTAGTGAATGCCGCCGTAGCTGGCTTAGAGCTCCCTGCCGGTGACAGAGTAGGAGGGTTAGGAATCTTAGATAAATCGATTGACGTTATCAGAGGCCGTACCGCAGAACTTGTCAAGGGAGCCCCCAAGTCCATTGTGGGGTTTTCTCGTTGTTGATTAAAGAATTTAGATAGAGCATGAGTAAGTAACCCATCAATTTCTTGTGCTGTAACAAACTGGTTAGATGCAGAACTTTCAGGTGAATCAGTATTATCATGGGCGGCGTCCAGGCCTGAGCCTGACCCTTGTCCATCCCTATCTGAAATTAATTGACACTTCATCTTGTTCCTCCCGATCCTCCTGAGAAGACCCCGCCGAGGCAGGGGCACCTTGTTTCCAAGATAAGTCAGGGATAGAGGATGGGGTCGCCGCGTCCCTGTGGACATCGGCTACTGTGTGACTCGTATGAGTCGGACGTGGATGGTCAGACCCTGGCTGAGCAAACCGCCAAACACCGAGGCTCTGGCTTACGCTCTCTTGAGAGTCTGAAACATTCTCAATTATTGAATTTCCTGAACTTTCCGTTTCTAGGGTTAAAATATCAATAGGTAAATCTTGTTTAGGGACCGGCGCTTCACTATACTCTGAGGCTGTAACAGAAACATTTTCAGGTGTAGAGGTACGATGAGATGCACTAGACTTAGGAGAATGTCGAGAGGACTTCCTATGGGAACCCTTTTTGGAGGATTTGTGGCTACGGTGTGACCGCGAACTAGACCTAGGTTTGGAAGAATCACCACCATGACCACTGGGGGAAGCTTCAGTCTTACACTTCTTACTAGCCGGGGAAGAGGCCCGACTTGAAGACTGCTGTCTGAGAGGTGACCTTGACCTCGATCTCGCCTGCGACGAGGAGGTGGCTGCCGGGGGAGTAGGCTCTCTCGGGCGTTTAGACGTATCCACAGACGATACAGAACCCTGGCTAGTCTCTGTCGGCTTAAAACCCGTTACTCTAGAGGTACGTTTAGGGGGAGGGTGCTCTGACAGCAACTTATCCCAAAGTGGGACGTTGTCACATTGAAGTGACTTATGTGCGACAATGGTAGTGTAGGCCGACATTTGTTGTCTGACCTCTCTCAACGCTACCGCCGCGGTCTTGTCATTGTCACACAGGACTTTATTGGCTAATTGGGAGCAAAAGGAACAATTAAGTGTAACCCAGAGACCCCTTGAACGGTCTAGACATCTAACACACCTTATGCAAAGGGTATGCGCAAAAATTGGGATAACCGCGCAAGTAGGGGTAATGCACAGGGCAAAAACTGGGGCCACAGTAGCCATGACAGAGACTGGTGTGAGGAAACTACCGCCGGGTCTGTATTGGTCCGCCGGAGCTCAGCTCTGGAAAAATAAAGAAAAATTTCCAGGAATTAATGCTCATAAGGTTAACCCAAGTGTTCGCATACAAGTGTTAATAACCCGCCGGGTAACGGGATGCAAAGACACAGCTAACACATCTCGCTACGCGGCGGGGTGTAAAGAGGCTAAACAAATCTTCTTAGCTAAAGAACATGAAGAATACCCTCTGATATAATGGTCCAGTATGGCACTTATAGTCTGTAGGAGGTGGTGACTGTCTCAAGATTCAATTTTGTAACAAAGCCCCCTCATAAAGACGCCGGCCCTTGAAATATTTTAGTAGAATAGCCCAGGGCAGGAATATACGAGATCTGATTTTTTAACGAATTGTCCCAAACGATCGTCGTAAAAATAGAAGGCGGCGATACTGAAAGTATCACCCAATTAAGGTTAATCGAAATTGAATTTGTTTATAAATTCCTTAGTTCCTCCACTTAGGGGCACCCGCCGGGTGTGGGAATCGATTTGGTTAAACCTCACTGAACCTTCAATTGCCGTAAGAGTAAAGGCAGCGATACACAGAGTATCACTCAAATGGATTGGTTAACTATATGAGACCTAAGTCGTTTATCCCACCCTGCTCAGGTGCACCCGCCGGGTGAGAAGTCTAAAAGTTAACCCCACAAGTTCCTGACCCCACTTCTTTGTAAAAGATCGCCGGGGAGGAACGCCTAAACAACAGCTAGGTTTTCCATGTGGTTGTCGTAAACCAGGTAGAAAAAACCTATAAAAACGAGTGTTCTCAAGAACGTCGTTTTTTATGTATATCTATATATATATGTAAGGATGGGTACAGCCATCCCGCCGGGAATTTAAAGGAGGCCTGAAACCAGGCACCCACAGAGACGCAGTCCTGGAGAGCCACAGACACCTCCCCACGCCGGGGAACCAGCCAGAGTTAAAAACCACGTGTGGCCCAACACTGCTCATCGGTCAGGATTTTTCATGGTGAAACCGAGAAAAAACCCACCGGAAGGCAAACCCCACCCTGAACAGACACCATCTGAACAATACGACACGAGGAGAGACACGCACGACTAACCAAGGTCACAACATAATCCGTGGAATTAGCCAATACACAACTAAACCAGGAAACAATTATAGTCCGAGGAATTAGCCAATACACAACTAAAACCCGGATACACATGACACAGTAGGGCATATTTATAAAATAAATAATAACACTAGACATGTGGCAAAGCTACGAGCGGCTGGCTAGGCCTAGGTAGACGGCATGAAAATAGTTGAAATATAAACACACACTGGAATATCACAACAGGAACCACCGCCAACACACCACCGTAGCGATAACTTCCCACCCCGGGAAGCCTGACACGGACCCAGAAAAAACTTCACTAAGTGAAGAAAAATACGCTGGGAACGTCAGCAAACACACAGCTTACCTCATCAGAAGGATAAAAGGCAGCAATAATTAACGCGTAATGAAAGCCGCCTGCATCACCAACTAACACAACTGTGAAAAGTTCACGTGTCCACAACAGGACCACGAGGGTACATCCGAAATAGATGCCCCATACACACGACCCAAAATACACTGCACTGCGGGCAACCAGCCCAGGACACTCCTGCTACGCCTATCCTAACCTTACTCGATACATCCTAGAGTAAACAAATGAGAAAAAACTCACTAGGGACGCAACGAATGCGGAACCAGCGGAGCCTGAAAGGTACGTCCGGGCAGGCTGAGCGCAGAGCAAAGAAGGAGGAATGACGCCTGATTCAGCGTCTGGTCAGAAATCCACACAAGTACATCCACGATATGATGGAAAGCTTATTGGATAGTTATTCTTATTTTCTTTTTGTTTTTATTTTTTAAGAAGTTTTTTCGTAGTGAGAACCCAATTCATAATGACTGAAGCCATGAGTGAGGTCGCGTGCGCTCATGATGAAGGCTCCTCAGTTTTTAAATGCTCTGCGCGGTAGATTCAAACTACGGCGGATTAGTGTTTGAAGAGGATGCCTTATGTAATAGGCATGTTCGTCAATGATGGAGGGGCCACTAATAAATATATATATATATTGAGTATATATCACAAATACACATGAGCCACTAAATGATTCTAATCTCTCAGTGGGGTTCGAACCGCCGACCGTTAGGACGATAGCCGACGCTTTAATCTATCTATATATATATATAGATATATAGACTGCCGTGGTGTAGTTGATTAAAGCGTCAGCTATCGTCCTGACGGTCGGCGGTTCGAACCCCACTGAGAGATTAGAAACATATCTATATATATATGTGTGTATCTATATACTCTTCTCTATTTATTTATTGACCTTTGTATCTATATCCCTATTTGTCTTTTTATCTCTCCATATACTCATCTCTATTTACTTATTGACCTATCTAATTACCTATTTGTCTCTCTCTATATATATACTCTTCTCTCTATCTATTTATTGACCTGTCTATCTATGTATCTATCTATGTGTCTATGTGTCTCTCTATAAACTGATCTCTCTATCTACTTATCTACTATTTACCTCCCAGGGTGGTGGTAGGCGCCCCCCGCGGCAGGAACAGCAGTGTGGGGCGGGGGGTGCTGCCCCTCGGGAACGTGTACTATTGCCAAGTGATTGGGGCGGGGGCAGGGCAGTGCGTGGTGGACGTCAGACTCCCGGTCCTCAACGATGAAGGTTAGCTGGATTTTGGATAGATACTGTACTCTGTAAACATTGTATGTGCAGATCACAACACATTGCGAGTTTCCGGATATAAAAGAATTTAGAAAAGTAAACATCGATATTCAGTAAAAATAAAAACATAAACAGATAAACAAAGGGAGGCGAAAACAAAACGTCTGTCCAACTTCGTTAGCGGAGGTAATATTAAAATGATTAGCATTATTATAATTTTCATTATTATCATTATCACTATTTGTACTATTCTTATTAGTATTATCATTACCTCCTTCAACGAAGTTGGACGGAGGTTATGATTTCGCCTCCGTTTGTTTGTCTGTCTGTTCTGTTTGTTTGTTTGTCTGTAAACAAGATATCTCACAAAGTTATGAACACATATTCACGAAATTTGGTGGGCATATAGGATATGTGCCAAAGAAGTGATTCAATTTAGGAGACGATGCGGAGTTTTTCACGAAATTTGATGGGCAGATAGGATATGCACCAATGAAAAGGTGATTCAATTTAGAAGGCGATCCGGATCATATCCTGGAACCCAGATGTAGAAGAAAGTGTAAGCTTATGATGCTAATTGTAAAGAACTAGCCAGCATAGGCGGAAGTATGTGTTCTACTGAGTGCCCCTATATTATTTATTATTATCATTCCTAACATTTTCATTATTATTATTATTATTATTAGTATATATTATCTAGTGGTTTAGGTGCTGGAGTGTTGCACTACTGGCCTGGGTTCGGACCCTGGCTGGGGCATGACACAAACTATTAATTTATTAGGGCTCTACTTGTTTATCAGTGAGGCCTTTAATGTGCCCCAGATTACTTGTATCCTTCTCTAGTACTTAGTTGCTAGTGTTTGTGTGTGAGGTATTTGTGTGTATGGTATCTAGCTACGTGATCACGAGTCGGAGCGGGTGGTGGTGGATGGGATATAATTCCAAATGAAGCCACTACTTTTAAGCTCCTCGTTGGTCTAGTGGTTTAGGTGCTGGAGTGCTGCAATACTGGCCTGGGATCGAACCCGGGCTGGAGCATGACACACAAATATTAATATTATTATTATTATTGTCATTATTATAATTATTATCATTATTACTATCATCATTATTATTATTATTATTATTAGTATTATATAATAATAATAATGATGATAATAATAATATAATAATAATAATAATAATAATAATAATAATAATAATAATAATAATTTATTATTATTATTATTATGATTATAATTATTATCGTTGTTACTATTATTAATATTATTATTAATATTATTATTTTATCTGTTCCTTGTACAGTGATGAGCCTAGCTGCCCTGGAAGACAACTTTACCATGGCAGGCCAGGGTATTGGGGTGGGACACTCTCTGGCTACAAACAAACACATTGCTTCTTCCCCCCTTGCTGTAAGTAGTGTGTTCTATCTCTCTCTCTCTCTCTCTATATATATATATATATATATATATATATATATATATATATATATATATATACAGTATATCTAACCCGAACTAAATAATACAGTGTTATGTAATATTTACACTATTCGCAATTTAGGGTTAACAGTTCAAAGATCAGAGGTATTTTACCGTCACCTAACTATAAAGCCTTTGTCACACGAGCCTTTAAGAGGGGGATTTATCGGAGTCACAGCATCCAAGTCATAAAGTACCTATTATCCAGTCTACTATCTGACCATTTTCTCCTTCATTATGATTGTTTTATATTTTTGCCACCCTAATCGTTTACAGTCGGCCAAATAAGTGATTTCTCGGCACAAGTATATTTTGATCAATAATTGGTCTCAGGAGTATCGAAACTTGATTTCTTAATTTCGAGTGAGATATACAAATATGTTCCTACACATACCCACCCTATTCAACATCTGACAGACAATAATACAACACAGAGCGAGTCAAACGTAATGATCGCTGAAACATTACTAATTAGCGCTACCGGACAGTCCAATTTAGCATAGAAATATACAGCCAAATCAATCAAAATAACATGATATCTTATACCTGATTATAAAAGTCTAATACAATCCATAAATTTGTTCGTGTGACGTCGGCGTAACCCTTCACCACCATTACCTAATTATCATCATATTATGGTTACCATTAGACGATTATCTTTAGTTTGTAATGTACCTAAACGACTCAAATGAGTAAATACGATATCAATAAACCTTTTTAGAAACATAGGTCCTTCTTAAACTGCATAAAGTAGTCTAATTATAGACAAAATTATAGGTAAAATGGTGTCATGGTGCTGAAGGGCTTAATTTATCTCTTGCCAACAGGCCTTCTGCAGATTTAGATTTTTGTATACTCTAATGTTCTCTTTCTCTCTCTCCCCCATCAGGTGTGTTCTCCGCGGTACCCGAGGATGGAAAACAGGACCGTGGAGAACAGAGGAGCCTGTTTTGTTCTTCACACCCCGAACTCTGAGCCTGATACTATAGTCTTCAATCCTAGTAAGTTGTTTAAATGGGCTTGGCATATTATTCAGGTGGTTGGGGTTCAAATTAAATGGAATTTAACATGATATTCAGGGGGGTTGGGGTAGGGTGATGGGGAAGGCCAAATTAAATGGGCTTGACATATTATTCAGGGAGGGAGAGGGGGGGAGGGGGTAAATTTAAATGGGCTACGTATAATATTCGGGCTTCCTGTCGAAATAGAGCAGCTTGGTAAAAATATGTGGAGCTTAATTAGTCCCTGTCCTATATGTTGTATTCTGTTATATTGGTGGTGGTAGTTTTATAGTGGTAGCAGCGGTGGTAGTTTTACAGTGGTAGTGTGGTAGTAGTGATGGAGAATTTAGAGCGGTAGTGTTGGTGGTAGTTATGGTAGTTCAGTAGTGGTGGTACTTATATAATGGTAGTAATGTGGTGGTAGTTGTGGTAGTTTAGTAGAGGTGGTAATTGTATCATTATATAGTGTGGTAGCAGTAATGGTAGCTATATATTGATAGTGTGGTAGTTATATAATGGTAGGGTGTTATTTATATAATGGTAGTGTGGTTGTAGTGATGGTAGTCATATCATTGCAGTGAGGTAGTAATGATGGTAGCTATATATTGGTAGTGTGGTAGTTATATAATGATAGTGTGGTAGTAGTGGTGGTAGTTGTATCATGGTAGTAGGGTATTAGTGGTGGTAGTTATATAATGGTAAGGTGGTACTTATATAATGGTAGGGTGGTAGCTATATCATAGTAGTAGGGTAGCAGCGGTGGTAGTTATATAATGGTAGTGTAGTACTTATGTAATAGTAGGGTGGTAGCTATATCATGGTAGTGGGGTAGCAGCGGTGGTAGTTATATAATGGTAGTGTAGTACTTATATAATGGTAGGGTGGTAGCTATATCATGGTAGTGGTGTAGCAGCGGTGGTAGTTATATAATGGTAGTGTGGTACTTATATAATGGTAGGGTGGTAGCTATATCATGGTAGTCGGGTAACAGCGGTGGTAGTTATATATTGATAGTGTAGTACTTATGTAATGGTATGGTGGTAGCTATATCATGGTAGTGGGGTAGCAGCGGTGGTAAATATATAATGGTAAGGTGGTACTTATGTAATAGTAGGGTGGTAGCTATATCATGGTAGTGGGGTAGCAGCGGTGGTAGTTATATAATGGTAGTGTGGTACTTATGTAATGGTAGGGTGGTAGCTATATCATGGTAGTGGGGTAGCAGCGGTGGTAGTTATATAATGGTAGTGTGGTACTTATGTAATGGTAGGGTGGTAGCTATATCATGGTAGTGGGGTAGCAGCGGTGGTAGTTATATAATGATAGTGTGGTACTTATATAATGGTAGGGTGGTAGCTATATCATGGTATTGGGGTAGCAGCGGTGGTAGTTATATAATGATAGTGTGGTACTTATATAATGGTAGGGTGGTAGCTATATCATGGTAGTGGGGTAGCAGCGGTGGTAGTTATATATTAATAGTGTGGTACTTATGTAATGGTAGGGTGGTAGCTATATCATGGTAGTGGGGTAGCAGCGGTGGTAGTTATATAATGGTAGCGGAGTACTTATATAATGGTAGGGTGGTAGCTATATCATGGTAGTGAGGTAGCAGCGGTGGTAGTTATATAATGGTAGTGTAGTACTTATATAATGGTAGGGTGGTAGCTATATCATGGTAGTGGTGTTGCAGCGGTGGTAGTTATATATTGATAGTGTAGTACTTATATAATGGTAGGGTGATAGCTATATCATGGTAGTGAGGTAGCAGCGGTGGTAGTTATATAATGGTAGTGTAGTACTTATATAATGGTAGGGTGGTAGCTATATCATGGTAGTGGGGTAGCAGCGGTGGTAGTTATATAATGGTAGTGTAGTACTTATGTAATGGTAGGGTGGTAGCTATATCATGGTAGTGGGGTAGCAACGGTGGTAGTTATATAATGGTAGTGTGGTACTTATATAATGGTAGGGTGGTAGCTATATCATGGTAGTGGGGTAGCAGCAGTGGTAGTTATATAATGGTAGTGTAGTACTTATATAATGGTAGGGTGGTAGCTATATCATGGTAGTGGGGTAGCAGCGGTGGTAGTTATATAATGGTAGTGTAGTACTTATATAATGGTAGGGTGATAGCTATATCATGGTAGTGGGGTAGCAGCGGTGGTAGTTATATAATGGTAGTGTGGTACTTATGTAATGGTAGGGTGGTAGCTATATCATGGTAGTGGGGTAGCAGCGGTGGTAGTTATATAATGGTAGTGTGGTACTTATGTAATGGTAGGGTGGTAGCTATATCATGGTAGTGGGGTAGCAGCGGTGGTAGTTATATAATGGTAGTGTGGTACTTATATAATGGTAGGGTGGTAGCTATATCATGGTAGTGGGGTAGCAGCGGAGGTAGTTATATAATGGTAGTGTGGTACTTATATAATGGTAGGGTGATAGCTATATCATGGTAGTGGGGTAGCAGCGGTGGTAGTTATAAAATGGTAGTGTGGTACTTATGTAATGGTAGGGTGGTAGCTATATCATGGTAGTGGGGTAGCAGCGGTGGTAGTTATATAATGGTAGTGTGGTACTTATGTAATGGTAGGGTGGTAGCTATATCATGGTAGGGGGGTAGCAGCGGTGGTAGTTATATAATGATAGTGTGGTACTTATATAATGGTAGGGTGGTAGCTATATCATGGTAGTGGGGTAGCAGCGGTGGTAGTTATATATTAATAGCGTGGTACTTATGTAATGGTAGGGTGGTAGCTATATCATGGTAGTGGGGTAGCAGCGGTGGTAGTTATATAATGGTAGTGTAGTACTTATATAATGGTAGGGTGGTAGCTATATCATGGTAGTGAGGTAGCAGCGGTGGTAGTTATATAATGGTAGTGTAGTACTTATATAATGGTAGGGTGGTAGCTATATCATGGTAGTGGTGTAGCAGCGGTGGTAGTTTTATATTGATAGTGTAGTACTTATATAATGGTAGGGTGGTAGCTATATCATGGTAGTGAGGTAGCAGCGGTGGTAGTTATATAATGGTAGTGTAGTACTTTTATAATGGTAGGGTGGTAGCTATATCATGGTAGTGGGGTAGCAGCGGTGGTAGTTATATAATGGTAGTGTGGTACTTATATAATGGTAGGGTGGTAGCTATATCATGGTTGTGGGGTAGCAGCGGTGGTAGTTATATAATGGTAGTGTGGTACTTATATAATGGTAGGGTGGTAGCTATATCATGGTAGTGGGGTAGCAGCGGTGGTAGTTATATAATGGTAGTGTATTACTTATGTAATGGTATGGTGGTAGCTATATCATGGTAGTGGAGTAGCAGCGGTGGTAGTTATATAATGGTAGTGTGGTACTTATATAATGGTAGGGTGGTAGCTATATCATGGTAGTCGGGTAGCAGCGGTGGTAGTTATATATTGATAGTGTAGTACTTATGTAATGGTATGGTGGTAGCTATATCATGGTAGTGGGGTAGCAGCGGTGGTAGTTATATAATGGTAGTGTATTACTTATGTAATGGTATGGTGGTAGCTATATCATGGTAGTGGGGTAGCAGCGGTGGTAGTTATATAATGGTAGTGTGGTACTTATATAATGGTAGGGTGGTAGCTATATCATGGTAGTCGGGTAGCAGCGGTGGTAGTTATATATTGATAGTGTAGTACTTATGTAATGGTATGGTGGTAGCTATATCATGGTAGTGGGGTAGCAGCGGTGGTAGTTATATAATGGTAGTGTAGTACTTATATAATGGTAGGGTGGTAGCTATATCATGGTAGTGGGGTAGCAGCGGTGGTAGTTATATAATGGTAGTGTGGTACTTATGTAATGGTAGGGTGGTAGCTATATCATGGTAGTGGGGTAGCAGCGGTGGTAGTTATATAATGGTAGTGTGGTACTTATATAATGGTAGGGTGGTAGCTATATCATGGTAGTGGGGTAGCAGCGGAGGTAGTTATATAATGGTAGTGTGGTACTTATATAATGGTAGGGTGATAGCTATATCATGGTAGTGGGGTAGCAGCGGTGGTAGTTATATATTGCTAGTGTAGTACTTATATAATGGTAGGGTGGTAGCTATATCATGGTAGTGGGGTAGCAGCGGAGGTAGTTATATAATGGTAGTGTGGTACTTATATAATGGTAGGGTGATAGCTATATCATGGTAGTGGGGTAGCAGCGGTGGTAGTTATATAATGGTAGTGTGGTACTTATGTAATGGTAGGGTGATAGCTATATCATGGTAGTGGGGTAGCAGCGGTGGTAGTTATATATTGCTAGTGTAGTACTTATATAATGGTAGGGTGGTAGCTATATCATGGTAGTGGGGTAGCAGCGGTGGTAGTTATATAATGGTAGTGTGGTACTTATGTAATGGTTGGGTGGTAGCTATATCATGGTAGTGGGGTAGCAGCGGTGGTAGTTATATAATGGTAGTGTAGTACTTATATAATGGTAGGGTGGTAGCTATATCATGGTAGTGGGGTAGCAGCGGTGGTAGTTATATAATGGTAGTGTAGTACTTATATAATGGTAGGGTGGTAGCTATATCATGGTAGTGGGGTAGCAGCGGTGGTAGTTATATAATGGTAGTGTGGTACTTATGTAATGGTTGGGTGGTAGCTATATCATGGTAGTGGGGTAGCAGCGGTGGTAGTTATATATTAATAGCGTGGTACTTATGTAATGGTAGGGTGGTAGCTATATCATGGTAGTGGGGTAGCAGCGGTGGTAGTTATATAATGGTAGTGTAGTACTTATATAATGGTAGGGTGGTAGCTATATCATGGTAGTGAGGTAGCAGCGGTGGTAGTTATATAATGGTAGTGTAGTACTTATATAATGGTAGGGTGGTAGCTATATCATGGTAGTGGTGTAGCAGCGGTGGTAGTTATATATTGATAGTGTAGTACTTATATAATGGTAGGGTGGTAGCTATATCATGGTAGTGAGGTAGCAGCGGTGGTAGTTATATAATGGTAGTGTAGTACTTTTATAATGGTAGGGTGGTAGCTATATCATGGTAGTGGGGTAGCAGCGGTGGTAGTTATATAATGGTAGTGTGGTACTTATATAATGGTAGGGTGGTAGCTATATCATGGTTGTGGGGTAGCAGCGGTGGTAGTTATATAATGGTAGTGTGGTACTTATATAATGGTAGGGTGGTAGCTATATCATGGTAGTGGGGTAGCAGCGGTGGTAGTTATATAATGGTAGTGTATTACTTATGTAATGGTATGGTGGTAGCTATATCATGGTAGTGGAGTAGCAGCGGTGGTAGTTATATAATGGTAGTGTGGTACTTATATAATGGTAGGGTGGTAGCTATATCATGGTAGTCGGGTAGCAGCGGTGGTAGTTATATATTGATAGTGTAGTACTTATGTAATGGTATGGTGGTAGCTATATCATGGTAGTGGGGTAGCAGCGGTGGTAGTTATATAATGGTAGTGTATTACTTATGTAATGGTATGGTGGTAGCTATATCATGGTAGTGGGTTAGCAGCGGCGTTAGTTATATAATGGTAGTGTGGTACTTATATAATGGTAGGGTGGTAGCTATATCATGGTAGTCGGTAGCAGCGGTGGTAGTTATATATTGATAGTGTAGTACTTATGTAATGGTATGGTGGTAGCTATATCATGGTAGTGGGGTAGCAGCGGTGGTAGTTATATAATGGTAGTGTAGTACTTATATAATGGTAGGGTGGTAGCTATATCATGGTAGTGGGGTAGCAGCGGTGGTAGTTATATAATGGTAGTGTGGTACTTATGTAATGGTAGGGTGGTAGCTATATCATGGTAGTGGGGTAGCAGCGGTGGTAGTTATATAATGGTAGTGTGGTACTTATATAATGGTAGGGTGGTAGCTATATCATGGTAGTGGGGTAGCAGCGGAGGTAGTTATATAATGGTAGTGTGGTACTTATATAATGGTAGGGTGATAGCTATATCATGGTAGTGGGGTAGCAGCGGTGGTAGTTATATATTGCTAGTGTAGTACTTATATAATGGTAGGGTGGTAGCTATATCATGGTAGTGGGGTAGCAGCGGAGGTAGTTATATAATGGTAGTGTGGTACTTATATAATGGTAGGGTGATAGCTATATCATGGTAGTGGGGTAGCAGCGGTGGTAGTTATATATTGCTAGTGTAGTACTTATATAATGGTAGGGTGGTAGCTATATCATAGTAGTGGGGTAGCAGCGGTGGTAGTTATATAATGGTAGTGTGGTACTTATGTAATGGTAGGGTGATAGCTATATCATGGTAGTGGGGTAGCAGCGGTGGTAGTTATATATTGCTAGTGTAGTACTTATATAATGGTAGGGTGGTAGCTATATCATGGTAGTGGGGTAGCAGCGGTGGTAGTTATATAATGGTAGTGTGGTACTTATGTAATGGTTGGGTGGTAGCTATATCATGGTAGTGGGGTAGCAGCGGTGGTAGTTATATATTGATAGTGTAGTACTTATATAATGGTAGGGTGGTAGCTATATCATGGTAGTGGGGTAGCAGCGGCGGTAGTTATATAATGGTAGTGTGGTACTTATATAATGGTAGGGTGGTAGCTATATCATGGTAGTTGGGTAGCAGCGGAGGTAGTTATATAATGGTAGTGTGGTACTTATATAATGGTAGGGTGATAGCTATATCATGGTAGTGGGGTAGCAGCGGTGGTAGTTATATATTGCTAGTGTAGTACTTATATAATGGTAGGGTGGTAGCTATATCATGGTAGTGGGGTAGCAGCGGTGGTAGTTATATAATGGTAGTGTGGTACTTATATAATGGTTGGGTGGTAGCTATATCATGGTAGTGGGGTAGCAGCGGTGGTAGTTATATATTGATAGTGTAGTACTTATATAATGGTAGGGTGGTAGCTATATCATGGTAGTGGGGTAGCAGCGGTGGTAGTTATATAATGGTAGTGTGGTACTTATGTAATGGTTGGGTGGTAGCTATATCATGGTAGTGGGGTAGCAGCGGTGGTAGTTATATAATGGTAGTGTAGGACTTATATAATGTAGGGTGGTAGCTATATCATGGTAGTTGGGTAGCAGCGGTGGTAGTTATATAATGGTAGTGTAGTACTTATATAATGGTAGGGTGGTAGCTATATCATGGTAGGGGGGTAGCAGCGGTGGTAGTTATATAATGGTAGTGTAGTACTTATATAATGGTAGGGTGGTAGCTATATTATGGTAGTGGGGTAGCAGCGGTGGTAGTTATATAATGGTAGTGTAGTACTTATATAATGGTAGGGTGGTAGCTATATCATGGTAGTGGGGTAGCAGCGGTGGTAGTTATATAATGGTAGTGTAGTACTTATATAATGGTAGGGTGGTAGCTATATCATGGTAGTGGGGTAGCAGCGGTGGTAGTTATATAATGGTAGTGTAGTACTTATATAATGGTAGGGTGGTAGCTATATCATGGTAGTGGGGTAGCAGCGGTGGTAGTTATATAATGGTAGTGTAGTACTTATATAATGGTAGGGTGGTAGCTATATCATGGTAGTGGGGTAGCAGCGGTGGTAGTTATATAATGGTAGTGTAGTACTTATATAATGGTAGGGTGGTAGCTATATCATGGTAGTGGGGTAGCAGCGGTGGTAGTTATATAATGGTAGTGTAGTACTTATATAATGGTAGGGTGGTAGCTATATCATGGTAGTGGGGTAGCAGCGGTGGTAGTTATATAATGGTAGTGTAGTACTTATATAATGGTAGGGTGGTAGCTATATCATGGTAGTGGGGTAGCAGCGGTGGTAGTTATATAATGGTAGTGTAGTACTTATATAATGGTAGGGTGGTAGCTATATCATGGTAGTGGGGTAGCAGCGGTGGTAGTTATATAATGGTAGTGTAGTACTTATATAATGATACTATTTATTTAGTATATTAGAACACCCATAATATGATTTATGTGCATAGTGCTTAATAACTGTATCCTTAAGGGGAGGTTTCTAGTTTGTTTCCTACTCCTCCAGCAATCTTAAAATGTCAACCCCTTGACCCCCTTTCAAGATAAATTTGTAAATTTTTCGGTAGAAAAATGTCCCGGCCGAAGGCCGGTTACTCTTAAATTACAGGCTCGCTATCGCTCGCCAGGATAAAATCGACACCTGAATTGCACGAAAGGTCTTAATATGGGGTGAAAGTTCTTAAAATCGCTAAACTACTGGGGCAAACGTTTTATAATATCAAAAGCAATGGGGCTAAACATGAGGGAGAAAGGGGTCAAGCAAAAAATCCCTCAAGTGGAGACCTCCCCTTAATCTTAATAGCTCTATAGTAGAATTATCAAAGGTAGACAGTTTAAGAGGGGTGACCTGCTTTTTTCTCATTCTTGGTTATATCTATTTGTCCCCGTTCAGCCTACTGTTTTAAGACATTTATCCCCATCCAGGTGTTGATTTTTTCCTGGCGAGCGATAGCGAACCAGCGTTTATGGAGAAATCCGGCTGACATTTTTCTATCGAAAAATGTACAAATTTAGGCAGCTGTTTAACACATTATCCAAAAAATGGTGGCTCGCTATCACTCGCCAGGTATATATCGACACTGGATGGGGATAAACGTCTTAAAATAGTAGGCTGAATGGGGCCGAAAGGATACAACCCAGAGAGAGAAAAAAAGCAGGTCACCCCCCTTAACAGTAGAACCAGCAGAAGTGGACAGTAGTATTATAAGTGATAGTATGTAATAGTATAATTATTAACATAGATTTACATAGATTTTCATACGTATTCACATAGACTTACATTGATATTCACATAGATTTACATAATTACATCATTACATTTCCTCTACAGGAAGGATCCCCAAGCTCTCGACCTTTCAGAACGCCATGTTGGGCTTCAGTGTTGCTCTGTGGGAGGTAAGAGAAGAAAATCGTCTAACAATAGCCAGAATAAATGGTCAAAACGCGTCATAATCCTCAAAAGTTTATAGGCGAAATATAAAGAACATATGTTGGGTATGAAAGTGGTCAACAATTCCTTAACCCTTTCAGCATCATGACGCCTTTTTACCTTTGATTCTGGCTATAATGAGATGATTTGATTAAGCTTAAGAAGAACCTATGTTACTAAGAGGGATTATCGAGATCGTATTTACCCATCTGAGTCATGTAGGTAGATTACAAACGAAAGAAAATCGTCTAATGGTAATCAGAATATGATGAAAATTACGTAATAGTGGTAAAGGGGTTAAAGGAGAAGTAGTTGCTTTTTATCGACCCCCTTCTCCCTCATGTACAGTTGTACACCCTATTAGTTTTGAGATTTTAAAATGTTAGCCCCATTAGTTTGTGGATTTTTGTCCTGTTTACTTATCAATATCAAAGACCTTTCGTGCCATTTAGGTGTCGCATTTTTTCTTGGCGAGCGATAGCAAACCTGTAAATTCGAGGAACCGGCCCTCGGCCGGGATTTTTTTATATAATATTTGTTTACAAATTTATCTTGTTTGTCTTTATTATGTTTTTGTTTTCAGTCTAGGGAGTAAACGAAACCAAATATATGTACCGGTAATAATAACAACAACAACAACAACAAGTAATAATAATAATAATAATATAACGTCCCTTAACCCATTCAGTACCGGTAACATTCTTTTAATTATGTTCTGGCAACTTCTAGACGATGTGATTCAGCTTAGGAAGCTTTGTTCGTGTAGTACTCATAGTATTGTTTTTGGAGCCTGTTAACATTTTGTAACCTTTGACATTTGTCTACATTAAAGGACATTTGCCAATTCTCTGACCATTCCGTGATTTTACTTAAATATGTTTGTAAGCTTATTCTAATGCTTTCTGAAATTATTGTACTTCCTATTTCTGTGTCATTCTCGAATTTGGAGATTATATTATTAATACCATTGTCTATATAATTTATATATGTTGTGGACAAAATTAGTCCCAATAATATGCCCTGAAGTCAATCGCTAGTCACTGGAGTCCATGTTGATTCTATACCAATAATAATTACTCTCTGTTTTCTTTCATGTAACCAGTTTCTAATCTAATCGTGAGATTTTACTTAGCACCCCTAAGCCCTTGACTTTCTGCAACGATTTGTCCTGTGTAACCTTGTCGAAAGCCTTATGAAAGTCCAAGTACACTATATCAAGACTTACCACGAAGTCATTCATTTTGAAGAGGCTAAAATATGACCAAGTTGGCTAGGCACGATCTCTTTGCTCTGAATCCATGTTGACTATTATTGATAGGATTGTTATTCTCGATGCAAAATACAATATTACTGAAGGTAAGCTTATAATTATGGGCCTTCAATTACTTGGTAATTGTTTGTCACCCTTTTTAAATATTGGTGATTATATTCACTGTCTTCCAGTCGGTGGGTAAATGTTTATGTTGAACTGACATACCGGTATTAAATATCATGGTCAGTCCTTCAGCAATTTCGTTTCAGACTAATTTTTGGAATATTAGGGACGAACAAACCTGGGCCGGGGTATACTATATATATATTATTTTTCAGGAACAAATATATAGCTCGTAAACTTCCAAGGTCCTTCCAAAGCTAAAAATAAAAATAAAAAGCTAAAATAAAAAAATAAAATTTATAAAGAAAAAGAAGCCGTCTAATGGAAGCATTACCTATAATAATGTAATTAATCCAAATATTTATATTGATTTAATTACTTCTTTTGCAGATGGATAATTTGGTTGTCGGGGGTCCAATGGCTTTATATGGAGAAGGTAAGAATATATGTCTTTGCTTAAACGAGGGTATCAAGTATTTATCATATATATATATATATATATATATATATATATATATATATATATATATATATATATATATATATTCTCTTTTAAACAGACGAGGTTAAAAGCAATAGCAGTTTCAGCATTCAGGATTTTATTGTTACAGCTTTCAATAGTTCTAACAATTTTCCTCTGGGTTCAGAGATGAGGTACAAAAGGTTAGCAAAATTCATGGTGGATCCAACGTTTCACAAGTAAACATCTTGCATCTTCAGGGAATGGAGAGGTAATGATTAGAATAGGGACAAAGCATCATATTTATACAAAATTCGAGGATCAAGTAGAGGGGGGTGGGCGGAGCTACTGGGTGTGTGGTGGCTGTTCATTGGTGGAAGGCAGTCTATTCGCGAGACGGGCACTAAATCTTATCGGTGGTTGGTTGTTGGCTGTGGGTGGCTGTGATCGGTTGGTGTTGTCAGTTGTGTGCTGAGCGTGGAAGCGTAAGGGAGGGGGGCACGGGGCGAGAGGAGGGGGGCCAGCATGCCTGTAGCGCTTGCCTGAAGGAAGAATTTGAAGGTCTTGTGTTTGGTTGTTGATGCTGGGGTTGAGTGTTTGGATGTATAGAGCTTCTAAAATAGCTAGTCTTCTGGGGTCTGATTCTTTGTCGAGTATGGTGGTTTGTTTGTCTAGGTCGGCGCGAGTTAGGGCAAGATGGTGGTGGGCTTGATAGTGATCTTTTATAGCGCCAGATTGAAGGTGGAGGGTTAGTCGACGGGAAAGGCGAGTCTGTGTCATTCCAACATACGATAGGGGTCCACAGTCCCCAGAGGTGCAAATATGCTGGTATATCACATGATCGTCTTTCGGTTGGTTGGTGGAAATGGGGCAGTTACGGAGGACAAGGTTGGAGGTCTTAGGAGATTTGTAGTAAATAATGAGTTTGATTTTATTGTCAGGGTTGGTGGGGAGGACGTTTTTGTTAATTATTTCTTTCATAATGGATTCGTCTGTTGTGTGGTCGGAAGACATGTAGTTTCTATAGAAAAATGTAATGTCATTGGCCGGGTTGGTGCTAGGGGGGTCTTGTTTGTACCATTTTTCTAGGTGGTGGTTGATGGCATTGGTGACGTCAGTGTTAGAATACCCATTGTTGACTAGGACCTGGGTGAGCCTTTCCAGTTCATTGAGTGTGTCATTCCAGGTGGTGCAATGGGTGAGGGCTCTCCTGACATAGGCGGCGATGGTGGACTGTAGGTATCGTTTAGGGCATTCACTTTCCCCATTAAGACATTGGCCATTGTTAGTAGGTTTGGTGTACACGGTAGTTTTGAAGCCGTGCTCGTGGAGGGAGACAAGGAGGTCGAGGAAGGGTAGATGTCCATCGGTGGTTTCTTCGTATGTGAAGTTGAGTCCAGAGGCGGCCATGAAGCGCTGCTGGAGGTCCCTGAGTTCGCCCAGGTCCTTCACCCGCACGAAGATATCATCGATGTACCTGCAGTAGACAGTGGGCCGGTGGGCAGCCAGGAGTTCCTCTTCGATAGTTCCCATGAAGAAATTGGCGAACAGGACCCCCAGGGGGCTTCCCATCGCTACACCGTCGATTTGCTGGTACATATTCCCGCGGGGGCAGAGGAAAGGGGACTCCTTGGTACATAGTTCCAAGAGCGTCTTCAGGGCCTTCTCCATGCCAACAACCACCACCTAGAAAAATGGTACAAACAAGACCCCCCTAGCACCAACCCGGCCAATGACATTACATTTGTCTACAGAAACTACATGTCTTCCGACCACACAACAGACGAATCCATTATGAAAGAAATAATTAACAAAAACGTCCTCCCCACCAACCCTGACAATAAAATCGAACTCATTATTTACTACAAATCTCCTAAGACCTCCAACCTTGTCCTCCGTAACCGCCCCATTTCCACCAACCAACCGAAAGACGATCATGTGATATACCAGCATATTTGCACCTCTGGGGACTGTGGACCCCTATCCTATGTTGGAATGACACAGACTCGCCTTTCCCGTCGACTAACCCTCCACCTTCAATCTGGCGCTATAAAAGATCACTATCAAGCCCACCACCATCTTGCCCTAACTCGCGCCGACCTAGACAAACAAACCACCATACTCGACAAAGAATCAGACCCCAGAAGACTAGCTATTTTAGAAGCTCTATACATCCAAACACTCAACCCCAGCATCAACAACCAAACACAATACCTTCAAATTCTTCCTTCAGGCAAGCGCTACAGGCATGTTGGCCCCCTCCTCTCGCCCCGTGCCCCCCTCCCTTACGCTTCCACGCTCAGCACACAACTGACAACACCAACCAATCACAGCCACCCACAGCCAACAACCAACCACCGATAAGATTTAGTGCCCGTCTCGCGAATAGACTGCCTTCCACCAATGAACAGCCACCACACACCCAGTAGCTCCGCCCACCTCCCTCTACTTGATCCTCGAATTTTGTATAAATATCCTCCGATTCCGACGCCATCGGCCAATCAGCTTGCAGCCCCACCACCTGCCTCTCCACACTACCATGGCCACCAACAATATTACCTGTGGTACTGTCAAATGGTATAATTATAAGGCAGGCTATGGCTTCATAACTACGAAGAGTAACGAGGATGTTTTCTGCCACCACACCAACATTATCAACAACAACAGCAAGAAGAAAGCCTCACTAAGAAATGGTGAAACAGTGACTTTTACCATCAAAACAGGGAGACAGGGACGTGAAGCTACCAACATCACAGGCCCTGAAGGAGCTCCAGTCAAGGGCTCCTCTTTCTCCCCACGGAATGTTCCACCAGAGTCGACACCACCTACGACTACAGCAGATGGGGAAGCAGTACTGAGGGCCAAGATCTTTGCCTGTATTCAGTCAGCCATAGCCATTGCTGGCCCAGACAAACACCAACTCTGCCAGCTAATCCCCTGTCTGTTGTCACACAACAATCTTCCCACCATCACCATACCTCAGAAGGCCTTCTCCGCGACCCCTGCAAACATCAAAAGGGCGTCAACAAAGAAGAAGCCCCCCAAGACACAAGATCGAGTTCCAGAACTACAGGAATCTCCAACCCTTCACATCCATGAAGAACACCAAGAAGAGGACGAAACACAAATGGAACCCGAGGAAGCCAGAGCATCATCATCACCACCAACTTCCCCCAACACCAAGCCAAAATCGCCAAGAAAGAGATCCCCAGGACCACTCCTTCCCCTCCCGACAAACCCGGAGACAATAACAAAAATCGCAAAGGAGACGGAACCGGAAGAAGACACCATCGAGCTTGCAGAACTAACACTGGGCAGTATTGGATTCATCTGTGACGTCTTTGAACAAGATCCCGACGTTATGAGGAAAGCATATTATTATATTAATCAAGAAGACTTGGAACGAACTCTCACAGAAGAAGGAAAAAACAAACTGAAAGCAAGACTCAACAGATCAGATATAGACATCCCTAAGTTAAAATCCTTCTTATCAGCGCTTTAGTAACTTAAGTACAACAATAAAGCATGAATGAAAGTTTAAAAAAAAAAATGATTAGACAAACAAAATAAAGTAATAAACATCCCTCAACAACAGCAAGGTGGATGGCCCACTAACTTTTCTCTTCCACTGTATTTCATCTTTCCTACTTTCTCTTCCCTCCACCCACTCTGAGGTGCCTCTTTTCCCCCCCCCCCCCCCCCTACCTTTAAAAAAAAAAAAAAAAAAAAAAAAAAATCTAATCATTACCTCTCCATTCCCTGAAGATGCAAGATGTTTACTTGTGAAACGTTGGATCCACCATGAATTTTGCTAACCTTTTGTACCTCATCTCTGAACCCCAGAGGAAAATTGTTAGAACTATTGAAAGCTGTAACAATAAAATCCTGAATGCTGAAACTGCTATTGCTTTTAACCTCGTCTGTTTAAAAGAGAATCTATTACCTGGCTATACTAACATATATATATATATATATATATATATATATATATATAGATATATGCACAGAGAGAGAGAGAGAGAGAGAGAGAATGAGAGTGAATGTGTTATTTAATCTTTACGAGATATATATTATATTTTCCAAGGAAATAATGGCCGCAACTGTACACTCTCAGATATACACCCGGGCCCAGTATGAACCCTCGATAGGACTGGAGTTCCCGAAAAGAGGCTTCAGTCCTGATGTTATTTTTGACTTACAATGTGCTGGCTTTATAATCCAGAAGGGTTGATAGCCTGTGAAGTCCTATTTTAACTAACTAAGAACCCTTGAACTGCAAAACGAACCTCCAAAATGTAAATATTAGGTAAATAATTCGTGAGGCGATTCGATTCAGTCCAGGGCAGCTTCGAAAACTTAAGGGAACGTTATTTTATTTGTGAATATATTGTGTATTATGACCGGTATCTACGCGTGTTTTTGTTTTCTCCCTACTATGGGTTTCAGAGGCCGTGTTACATCGTTTTTCGGGAATAATTTATTAACAATCAGTTGGATCAGTATAATATTTTGCCAGAGCTTGTTTCACACCGTCCCCTAATTTTCGTCAATATAGTGCATTACCAAAAGTTGAGAATTAAGCCACTTGTCCCTGTGTCGTGTCATAAGGTTAAAGTCACACCTGAATGATTAAGAAACGGACAAGGCTACCGTGTGGAAACCACCAAACCATTATTGCTCCTCCATCAAACACAGTAGTTATCACCCACCACCTAACCCTACTATCACCTTTCCATTCAAGTTATCTGTCAATATCAAATAAATATATACAAAAATACATACGTTTTGTATATATTTATTTTATATTGACAGATAACTTAAATGTAAAGGCGATAGTAGGGTTGGGTTAGAAAATATATAAATACATACAATAATATCTCAAAGGGACTGGAGTTCTCGAAAAGGGGCTCCAGTCCTGACGTTTTTCTTGACTCACAGTACAGTGTGCTGGCTTAATAATCCAGAAGGGTTGATAGCCTCTGAAGTTCTATTTTAACTAAATAATAAAACCTCTGTTTAATCAGGCATGGTCCAGCGGAATATATTGAACAGCCGGACCAAAAACAAGAACCGGTTCAACGCCACAACTGAACCGATACCCGACCCAGTGTGTAGTTACGAGGGTTGGGCTGTTACCGTGGGCCACTTCAATGACTCCGAAAGCACCTCCATTGCCGCTTCAACCATTAACTACGGCAGTTTCACGGGCAAGGTAAGCAGTCCCTTCTCTGTATCCTCCTACTTTCCCTATCCTAGTTTCCAAGACAGAGGTTGATGTTGTGTATATTGTATGTGCACAACAAACCCACTTGCTCTCGTGTTCCCGACTAGCACTCCTCTGAATTCTCAACTGCTGGCTCAAGCTTTCCTATCACTCTCAAACTATATATATACAGTATATATGTGATGCCTCTCTCTCTTTCTCTGTTTACCTCTCTGTCTAACTCTACTAAATTGTTATTGGTGGGGACAGTAATTATATAGATAAACTGCCGTATATATATTTTTGTGTTTTCCCAGCTGACAGTAAATTCAATTCCGTTGCAGCTGATTTCTCGATACTTAGTGGAAAAAGATGAATTTACTTTGTCTCTGCACCATAGAAATGCCATGTTTTACTGTTAATATCATATATCGGTACACAATGTTCGTACTAGCTTATTAATCAAGCTGACGACATCAATTACACGGACAAGGTGAGCACAATTAATATATACACCATATGAGGAGGAGCACTATATTTAGGGTCTAACTGGTCGTTCATTTGGCCTGGATTATGTTTGGGTTGTTTTGGGTGTATCTAGCTGTCATGTATTTACGCTGAGCAACAGGTGACGGTCGACCCGCATCTATCGTATTATATGTTTTTTTTTTTTTTTTTTTCGTAAGTTCAAAACTTGGTTTGGATTTTCGTATTTACGTACTTTAATAGTTTGGATTTATATGTGTGTATATACTGTGTGTGTATACTGTATATATATATATATATATATATATATATACAATATATATATATATGTATATATATTATTATTTTTGTTCCCATATTCACATATTAACTCGTTAAGCGTTCTTAGCCCCTCATTTTCCCTGAGCTCCAATCCCTTCCCACTTGTGGGTGTGTTTAACATTTCTGGGGTAGTGGGTTATAATTCTAGCGGTGTCTCCAACTCGATTTGGGTATCAAAATAATGTCCGTTCATCTATTTATATCCATACTTATTGGTTTCTGGGATTACAAACTGGGGCAATTACGTTCGAAAATTATACTTGGTTAGGTTAGGTTAGGTTGTTAGGTTAGGCTAATAAAACAAATAATTGCACCAATTCAAGATAACAAATAACATGAAATATGAAGGAAAACATACCTTCTCTATCCACTCTGTCATAGGCCTTATCCAAGTCCATAGAGGCAACATACAGCTCTTATTGCTCCTCCAGATATTTCTCCACAACACATTTCAGGGTAAAAATCTGATCTACACATCCTCTTCCCTTACTAAAACTGCCCTGCTCGTCATCTATCCATATCTCCGTTCTCACTCTCACTCTCTCAATCACTACCCTACTGTACACCTTCCCTACTACGCTTAGCAGACATATTCCTCGGTGGTTACCACGCACTCCTCTTTTCCCTTTACCCTTATATAGGGGGACTATTATGCCTGTCTTCCAGTCATCAGATGCACTCCCCTTCTCCCATGCTAGTTTACTCATTTTCCATACCCATTAAATCACTATCTCACCACCATACCTCAACATTTCCCCACACACTCCATCTATTCCTGGTGCTTTCCCTAAATTCACTCTTTTCATGGCTTCGCACACTTCTGACCTCCTGATCCCCACCCGATCCTCCACTACTTATCTTTTTCTCCCTCCCATACCTCATCCAACTATGTTTGCTGGTGCTTCATTCCTTACATTTAGCAATTCGTCGAAGTGCTTCCTCCATCTTACGACTCTCTCTTGCTTTTCGGCTAGCACTCGCCCATTCTTATCTTTCATACCCTTACTGTTTCCCTTTCTACCTTCCCTAACTTTCTTGACTTCTTTCCAGGACAGTTTCTTACACTCCCTCTATTTTACACTCAGATTCCTTCCAAATTTCTTATCTACTCTTCTCTTACTTTCCTTCACTACTCTCTTCACCACTCTCTTTTTCTCCAAGTACCTCGCTCGTTTCTGTCTCTCCAAATCTTCAATCCCTCTACTACCCAACCACACTCTATACGCTTTCTTCTTGTCTGCCACAGCTATTTTTACCTCGTCTGTCCACCATGCTGTACCCTTCACTCCCCTCCCTCTTCTCCTTACTTCACACACCTCCTCACATGCTGCACAGATCTCTTCCTTAAACACTTTGCTCATCTCCTCCACTTCGTCCATACTTTCCAGGTCAAACCTACCTAGTCGTCTTTCTACTGCTCTCCTGCAACCTCTCCACCCTCCTCGCCATTCCACCTTCCTCTCGCCTCCCTCCAGCTCTCCTCACCCACTTCTTTTGTGAACGTCTTAAATTCTCAAAACTAATGGGGTCAAAAATGAGGGAGAAGGGGGCCCAGAAAAAAAAAACTTAAGTGATAACCTTGCCTTTAATCGTGTACCAGTTAGGAGTTGAATATTACACACTGGGCATTTTACAGTGGTGTGCAGGGTTCGGATACCGGTTAGTATGTTTTAAAAAATAATAAAAATAATATAAAAACAAAAACAAAACAAAAAATACAACAAACTCTTCACCCTAATTGGACTGAGGAGGATATTTTTGGATCTCCCCTGTTTCACTCCATTGGTTTGGAGATTTTAAGACGTTTCAGCCCAATAGTTTTTGTCGATAATAAGATGCTTCACCCCATTCAGGTGTCGATTTTTTCTGGGCGAGCTATAGCAAGCCTGTATCATAGAAGAAATCGGGGTACACTTCGGGCACCTCAGACTGGGAAGGCTATGCAGGATTATTAGTACTATTTCTCACAACTGAAGGGAGAGTTCTTAGTTTGCTCTTTAGACCTACAGTATATCAAGCTTAGAAAACAAAATAAACTCAAAACCCCCCTTCGAGATAATTTTGTAATTTGTTTTGTTGTAGTAAAAGTTTCCCGGCTCAAAGGTTGGTTCCTTATAAATTGCAGGCTCACTATCGCTCGCCAGGAAAAAAATGACACCTAAATGACACGAAAGGTCTTAATATTGGCAAACAGATTTGGGTGAAAGGTCTTAAACTCCCCGTCTTGAAATATCAATACTAATGGGGCTGAACATAAGGAAGAAGTGGGTCCAGAACAAAAATAATCCCCTTAAACTTTTTCTTTTCTTCCAGGTGTCATTCTATTCATTCGCCATAAAGGCCCACGTTTCCTCCCCCCCCCCCCATTGCTGTCCTTCTACGGTAACGAGACTGGTGTAGAGTACGGATATTCCCTAGGGAGTGCAGCCTCAAACGGCTATTGAGTATTATTATGAACTTTCATTCTCAGCACCTAACCTCTTCTTATTCTTCCAGGTGCCACCCAGTCGCCATAAAGGCCCACGTCCCTCCCCCCCCCCCCCCCCCCCCCACCACCACCACCACCATTGCTGTCCCTCTACGGTAACGAGACTGGTGCGGGGTACGGATATTCCCTAGGGACCTCAGTAGTGAACAGTTATTGAGTATTATCATGAACTTTCATTCTTTCACTATTTACACTATTTATATTCTTCCAGGTGTCGTTCTATCCAGTCGACATAAAGTTCCACGTCCTCCATAGCTGTCTCTCTGCTATAATGAAACTGGTGCAGGGTACGGATATTCCCTAGGGACCTCAGTTTTGAACGGTTGAGTATTATTTTGAACTTTCATTCTTTCACTATTTACACTCTTTATATTCTTCCAGGTGTCGTTTTATCCACTGGCCATACAGGTTCACGCACCGCCTCTACTGTCCCTCTACGGTAACCAAACTGGCGCGGGGTTCGGCTATTCCCTAGGGAACGCAGACGTGGACGGTGACGGGATAGCTGATCTCCTCGTTGGCTCTCCGCTGGCTACCAACCTCGACCTGGAAATCCCCGACGCCGGCATGGTCTTCGTGTACCTGGCGCCGCTACTCCAGGTACAGTTGTGATTTTGTATACAGTATTGGGAGGAATAAATAGGATACATTAAGGGGGGTGACCTACTTTTTTTCTCGCCTTTTCACTCCATTCAGCCTACTGTTTTAAGACGTTTACCCCATCCAGGTGTCAATATTTTTCCTGGCGAGCGGTAGCGAGCCAGCATATATATATAATTATTTTATTTATTTGGCAAACGATAGCGAGCCTGTTGCAGTATTCCTAACCACGACTGTAAAGTACAGTTGTGAACAGGAATTTCTGGAAAGATTTTGGAGACACAATTATGAGTCACTGGCAAACCATTTTGATAAACTGATTGAGCCATAAAGAAACAAAAATACTGAGATTAACTATTTAATGCTCGCCGTATCGTTCTTAATCTAAGGAGAGTCACTTCAAAACTCACGTGATAAGGCCGTAGCAAGCATATCTTCTGAACTATCGACTATTTCCGCTTAGGGCAGAGAAAACATTGTGAATTTCAATGCTTCCAAACCCCATTTCTCGATTTATTTCCCCGTCACAATATCCAACATGACTATTTCTCCATCTATCTCCCCATCACAATCTCCCACATGACTATTTCTTATCTATCTCCCCATCACAATATCCAACATGACTATTTCTCCATCCATTTCCCCGTCACAATCTCCCACATGACTATTCATCCATCTATTTCCCCGTCACAATCTCCCACATGACTATTTCTTCATCTATCTACCAGTCACAATCGCCCACATGACTAGTTCTCCATCTATCTCCCGGTCACAATCTCCCACATGACTATTTCTGCATCTATCTCCCCGTCACAATCTCCCACATGACTATTTCTCCGTCTATATCCCCGTCACAATCTCCCACATGACTATTTCTCCATCTATCTCCCGGTCACAATCTCCCACATGACTATTTCTCCATCTATCTACCCGTCACAATATCCCACATGACTATTTCTCCATCTATCTCTCCATCACAATCTCCCACACGACTATTTCTCCATCTATCTACCCGTCACAATCTCCCACATGACTATTTCTCCATCTATATCTCCATCACAATCTCCCATATGACTATTTCTCCACCTATCTCCCCGTCACAATCTCCCACATGACTATCCCTCTTCAATAACATACAAATCACCTCATCGTCCTCTCTCAACATTCTTGGTCTCTTGTTCTGATTTTTCTTAGAAGGATCATACGAATACCCCTCGGAGCAAATAGGGTTAAATCCATGCAACTGTTTAATATGTGTTCCTGTATTCCAGGGTCAGAATGAGAGCCCTCCACAGGAATTAAAAGGATCCTACCCCTTTGGAAGGTTTGGTTTCTCATTAACAAGTCTGGGGGACCTTAACAGAGATGGCTATGATGGTGAGTGGTGTGTGTGTGTGTGTGTGTGTGTGTGTGTGTGTGTGTGTGTGTGTGTGTGTGTGTGTGTGTGTGTGTGTGTGTATCATTAACTAGTCAAAAGAACCCCAGCAGAGATGATTATGACAAATGAACATAATGTGTGTGTGTTGCTGAGTAACCTATGTGTGAGTGTGTGCTGTGTGTGTGTGTTCATAGTTATATGAAATTGTATCGCAACGCCTATTGTTTAAATGTATATGTATATGTCTTTGATGTGTTGAATAATCGTGGCCTTAATCTACACTGTATACAAACATAGTTATGATAAGGGCAATCAAACTGTCCATATTAAGGGGAGATGGTTCACTTTTTGGGCGATTTTTGTATGTATTCATTATTTTTTTAGTTTCCTCCCTAGACCTCCATCAAACTTAAAGAAAACGTCCATTAGATCCCTCTTCTAGATTAATTTGTACATTTTTCGGTAGAAAATTATCCCGGCCGAAAAAATACAGGCTCACTATCGTTCGCCAGGAAAAAAATCGACACCTAAATAGTACGAAAGGTCTTAAAATTGACAAAGAAATGGGGCGAAAGGTCTTAAAATCGACAAACTAATGGGGCAAGCATCTTAAAATTTGAAAACTAATATGGGGCTAAACAAGAGGGAGAAGGGGGGTCTAGAAAAACGACCCTCTCCCCTTAAAGGTAAATTGGTGATGATAAAACCCATCATACACAGTACAAGGATAGAAAGGTAGGTAAACAACTAGCAATATACCCGATGATATTATGTATAATGTTAATAATCGCTGGTGTGAAAAAAGTATGGAAAAGGTATATAAGATCATTGGGTATATTGATGGTGATTTACCTTGATAGCGTAATGTATAAGTGCGCGGAATTTCGATGTGAGTATCCTAGGTTTGAGTCCTTGGAGTGCCACATGTATTTGTTGATTTCATTAATTGAGTTTAGAGGTGAAGTTGGTTGGTGGAAAAAAACATGATAATTGTATCCTTGTTGTAGAGGGGTTTATTACTAGCAACATTCATAAAACATGATAATTGTATCCTTGTTGTAGAGGGGTTTATTACTAGCAACATTCATAAAACATGATAATTGTATCCTTGTTGTAGAGGGGTTTATTACTAGCAACATTCATAAAACATGATAATTGTATCCTTGTTGTAGAGGGGTTTATTACTAGCAACATTCATAAAACATGATAATTGTATCCTTGTTGTAGAGGGGTTTATTACTAGCAACATTCATAAAACATGATAATTGTATCCTTGTTGTAGAGGGGTTTATTACTAGCAACATTCATAAAACATGATAATTGTATCCTTGTTGTAGAGGGGTTTATTACTAGCAACATTCATAAAACATGATAATTGTATCCTTGTTGTAGAGGGTTTATTACTAGCAACATTCATAAAACATGATAATTGTATCCTTGTTGTAGAGGGGTTTATTACTAGCAACATTCATAAAACATGATAATTGTATCCTTGTTGTAGAGGGGTTTATTACTAGCAACATTCATAAAACATGATAATTGTATCCTTGTTGTAGAGGGGTTTATTACTAGCAACATTCATAAAACATGTATCCTTGTTGTAGAGGGGTTTATTACTAGCAACATTCAAAACATGATAATTGTATCCTTGTTGTAGAGGGGTTTATTACTAGCAACATTCAAACATGATAATTGTTCTTACTAGCAACATTCATAAAACATGATAATTGTATCCTTGTTGTAGAGGGGTTTATTACTAGCAACATTCGTTTAAATGGCTAGATTATTCTGTACAATTTAAGTAGATCATTGTAATGTTACTTATTTACCCTTATCATAAATGATTACTGGATTATTCTGATTATTTGATTAATACTGATTAGTACTTGATTATTATTGATTCTTTGATTATTATTTTAATTTCTCGATTATTACTGATTACTTTATTATTTCCAGTAATATAGACCACTATTACACCAGTTAGAAAGCTAAATCACTGTCAATCTTATATACCTTTTCCATGACCTTTTAATAATTTTGATGTATTACAGTGTGGACTTATGGGGAAGTATTTGTTCTTTTTTTGAACTCCCTTCTCCTTCATGTTTAGCCCCATTAGTGTTTTCAAAATGTGTAGACTTTCGCCCATTTCTTTGTCAATATCAAGACCTTTCATGCCATTTAGGTGTCGATTTTTTCCTGGCGAGCGAGCCTGTAATTAAGGAGGAACCGGCCTTAGGCCTGGACATGTTTCTACCGAAAAATTTAAAAAATTATCTTGAAGAGGGGGCTTGGGGATTAATTTTATTAAGCTTGATAGAGGTTTAGGAAGCAAACTAAACCCAACATATACAGTGTACCGGTAATAATAACCTATAAACTAATATATAAAATAAGGTGTCCTTAATGGCCTTAACCCTTACAGATGTGGCAGTAGCGGCGCCGTACGCAGGGCTGGACAAGGGAGGAGTCATCTATATATACAATGGAGGGCCCTCGGGGCTCATAGCAGACCAGCCACAGGTTGGACTTTAAAATGTTATTGTTATTATTATTAGTAGTAGTAGTAGCTGTAGTTTTTATTCTAATATTAATACTATCGTTATTATTATTATTTTAATTGAAGTAAGAGTTCTAAGCACCAATCAACGAGCAGTATTATCCCAAGAAAACCATAGGAAAAGTCACCCAGAATATCACACAAACATATCTAATGTGACAGCCAATCAGTGTCGTCGCCTGGAGCCTGCCGACTTTCAAACTCAGTCGCGTAAGAAGCAGCTAATTTACAACTCGCCCTCATTTGCTTCCCGTAATATATAACCTGGCAAAATGCATTCTAATACCACGATGCCAGCCTTATTCTCCCGTTAGCCACTTAAAAATGTGAAATAACACAAGAACGAGAGAGAAAACTTCAAAGCTGCCGCGCGCATACCTGTGACTTCACCCTGCCGTCTCACCCTATCAGCGCGCCGTCTGCCGTGAGGGGTGGGTATTTAAGAAGGGGGGCGTGGACAGAGGAGTCAGACCATGATATGGAACAGTCAAGAGAACATCCCTCTAAAGGCATTACCCACAAGCCTACCATCCTTCCCAACCCATGCTGTGAAAGAGAAAAGGAGATGCTTCGAAGCATGGAAGAAGGGAGGCAGCAAGGAGGAATACCAGGAACTGCCAAAAGAGTTATTTACAATGCTAAAAAAGGCGTTAAGGACCTGGTCCTCGAACAAGTGTGTAACACTGACAATCCCAATGGGATCTTCAACCTAGCTAGGCGAGTTAAAAATTACAGTAGGGATATTATAGGTGAACAGTGTGTTAGAAACGATAATGGGAAGACGGTGTATGCAGAAAATGAAATCAGAGAAGCATGGAAGGCACACTATGAACGATTTCTAAATGTAGAGCTTGAATGGGATAAGGAACAACTTAGTATCGACAAACCAATATCTGGACCCCCTCCTTTGATAGCACCAGCTGTAGTGAGCGACGCAATCAGTAAAATGAATGACGGTAAAGCTCCAGGGTGCTCTGACATTGTCGCTGAGATAATAAAAGCCTCAGGGGAGACTGGTGTCAACTTAGTCACTGAGTTGATAAAGACCATTATTAAAGATGAGAAAATCTCAGAGGATTGGCTCAAAAGTGTAATAGTAAATATATACAAAGGAAAAGGTGATGCGCTAGATAGAGGAAATTATAGGGGCCTGAAAATGCTTGACCAAATCATAAAGGTCTGTGAGAGAGTCTTTGAGGGTTTGATCAAGCAAAGCATCTCTATTGATGATATGCAGTTTGGTTTTATGCCAGGACGAGGTACAACCCGATGCTAGCTTCATAGTCAGGCAGATACAGGAAAGATACTTACTAAAAGGCAGGGATCTTTAGTTTGTGTTGTAGACCTGGAGAAGGCCTTTGATAGGGTGCCTAGAGATGTTGTGCAGTGGGCTATGAGGAAACTTGGTGTGGAAGAGTGGCTGGTGCGTGTGATAATGAAGATGTATGAGGATTCGCGAAGTGCGGTGAGGGTGAAGGGTGTACTGAGTGATGAGTTCGCAGTCCGTGTTGGAGTCCATCAGGGTTCAGTGTTAAGCCCCTTCCTCTTTATCATGGTCCTGGAGGCACTGTCTAGAGATTTTAGAGGCGGACTCCCGTTGGAACTGTTTTATGCAGACGATTTAGTCCTAATAGCTGACAGTATGCAAGATGCTGAGGCCAACTTCAGAGAATGGAGAGAGGGCATGGCGAGCAAGGGTTTAAGAGTCAATATTAACAAAACCAAGGTTATGCATTGTAGATTGAGACGAGGCAATGTGGAAAAGAGCGGTGCATACCCATGTGCAGTCTGTGGAAAGGGTGTGGGCGTTATCGTGATTCAATGTAGCATCTGTCGACGCTGGGTGTACCATGGGAATAAGCGCTGTAGTAGAATAAAGGGACCCCTGCCGAAGGATAATTCAGAAATAGAGAAATTTGAGTGCGTAGTGTGCAAAGGCGAGCTTGTGTTAAGTGATGATCCTGTGGCTGTGAATTTTGGAAATGAGTCATTGGAGCTGGTGAACAAGTTTTGTTACCTAGGAGATACCATCTCTGCCGGTGGTGGGACCGAGGCTGCCACTGTTGCTAGAATTAGATGTGCCTGGGGGAAGTTCAGAGAACTGCTGCCAATCCTGACGATGAAAAGAATGCCTCTCCCCCTGAAGGGAAAGGTGTATGCCTCATGTGTTAGAAGTGCAATGACGTATGCCTCAGAAACATGGATCGTTAAAGTAGAGGATGTCAACAGAATGGAACGTAATGAGATGAAAATGGTGAGATGGATGTGTGGGGCCAGGCTACAGGATAGAATAACAAATGTTGAGCTGAGGAGACGTTTAGGTATAAAGAGTATTAGCGAGGTGATGCGTACAAGTAGACTGGGATGGTATGGACATGTGGAGAGAATGGATTATTATTATTATTATTATATGAGATGCCGAAGTCTCCAACCAGGGTGCAGAAACACCATCAAGATCAATCCACACAAAACACCCGGAGGCACTGGAGAGAGACTATGGCAACTTAGGAAAAAATAAAAACATACACTGTATACTGTACCGTACACATACACATATTAAACACAGATAACATATTATGCAGTGGAGGATATCTAGCTTAAATATAATACAATAAAATATAATAAAATAAGTTTAAAAATTAGAATTAATGCTGCAAAAAAGCATTAACTCTAGACTTAAAAATGGAGATATTAGCTGAATTGACTAGCTCATTTGGCAACTTATTCCACAAGTCAACCATGGCCGGCACAAAACACCGTGAAAACTGTGTAGTAGAAAAATTAACACGGCTCATGGCAAGATAATTAAGATTGCTTGTGAATCTAGTTGCACGAGCCCGGACATAGGGCCCAGGCAGAACCCCATGTAAGGGATGCTGAGGGTTGTTAAAAACTTTAAACAAAAGACTAAGGGCACCAACTTTACGTCGATGACACAGATCAAGAGACAAATTAGGTAGAATAAAACTGATGGAATTTAGCGACCTGTCAAGCAACTTGAGATGGCAGTCAGCTGCTGACAACCAGACAGGTGAGCAGTACTCGAAATGTGGCAACATAAAAGCATAAAAAGACTTGATAACTGTGGCGTCACAAGCAAATGTTTTATAAACCTTGCGAAGCAAGGGTGAAAAAATGCAGGTATGTGATTGTGGAGGGAGCTGCACCAAGGGGTGGACCGAGGAAGACCTGGGATCGGACTATACGTGCCGATCTCAAATCCAAGAACTTGACAAGTGAAGCAGCCCTTAACAGGGTTGCCTGGAATGCTGCCATTAGGAAAAGAGACTGAAACTGCACGTATGTGTGGAACACTCGGTCTTAAAATTTTATGTATGTATGTATGTAACCATTCTGGGGGATTATCTAAAGAGATAATATATAGTTATATAATATAATATTTTTTTTTCTCAGAGGTAAATAAAGCAGTAGATAATGACAAGTCATATGATATAATATATTTAGATTTCAGTAAAGCTTTCGACAGAGTCCCCCATGAGAGATTGATGAGAAAGGTTGAGGCGCATGGAATAGGTGGGGATGGGATGGATTAGGTCATGGCTAATTGGTAGGAAGCAGAGAGTCAGCATAAATGGTACGAAGTCAGAATGGGGAGCAGTCAAAAGTGGTGTCCCCCAGGGATCTGTATTAGGTCCTCTGTTGTTTGTTATATACATAAATTACCTTGATTTAGGTATAACTAGTAGGATAAGTAAATTTGCAGACGATACCAAAATGGGGAGAACAATTGATTCAGATAGAGATATAGAGTGCCTCCAAAGGGATCTAGATACCTTACACGAATGGTCAGTAAATTGACAGATGAAGTTTAACATTGACAAATGCAAGGTATTAAATATAGGGAAGATGCATACAAATGTTAAATATAAACTAGGTAATATGGAATTAGAAAACTCGAATTGTGAGAAAGATCTAGGTGTGTTTGTTAGCAATGATTTGAAGCCTAGAAAACAGTGTATAAGCGTTCGAAACAAGGCAAACAGGATTCTCGGGTTCATCTCTAGGAGTGTGAGTAACAGAACTGCTGATGTTATCTTAAAACTTTACTTGTCATTAGTGAGACCGCATATGGATTATGCTGTTCAATGTTGGTGTCCTTATTACAGAATGGACATAGATTCATTGGAGAGAGTACAACGTAGAATGACAAAAATTATCCATAATATTAGAAATCTTCCGTATAAAGAAAGGTTGAAGAAATTAGGCTTACATTCGTTAGAGAGACGCAGAGTTAGAGGGGATATGATAGAGGTGTTCAAGTGGGTTAGTGGAATTAACAAAGGGGACATGACAAATGTACTAAAGCTCAGTGATAGCGAAAGAACTCGTACCAATGGTTTCAAATTAGATAAATATCGTTTCAGAAAAGATATAGGCAAATATTGGTTTGGTAACAGAGTTGTAGATGGGTGGAATGGACTACCAAGTGCTATAATGGGATTAAAAACGGTAGGGAGCTTTAAGATAAAATTGGATAAGCATATGGACGAGAAGGGTTGGGTATGAAGGGGGATCAGCCGGGTTGGGCCAATCAGCGCTCTGCAGACCCCGTAATCCTGCGTTAATCTCTAACCGTTTTGGTAAGATGATCCTCAGGGTATTAGAGTGTTGAGCCTATAATTGGGCTTTGTAATTGGGGTTGTGTGGGACAGGGATCTGCCTTGCTTAGGCCAATCGGCTTTCTGCAGACTCCCATTTTCTTATGTTCTTATACTCCCTGGCCAACGGAATGCGGTAGAAGCAGCATATACTCAAGTCAAGGAGAATATCAACCGCTCAGCTTTTGCACAAATTCACCTGAAGTATCCAGTAGTATGAATTGTACCCACATAGCACGTTTACACACCATGTCTCAAGCCGTCGAGAACCAGAACCAGGTGGTGAATGGAGCAGAAGAATTTGGCAGAGTGTATTGGCCAGCACTGAGATGGTAGAAGCCGAGGGAAGGAGAAAGAAGAAACTTATCTAGCAAATACACTTTTATTAATGGACCCTTATTAACCTTTCAACTCCCGGGCAGATTTTGGAGGCCTTGGAGCACTTCCCCGGGCTGCGAGGGTTCGGCACCTCCCTGGACGGCGGCCTGGACGTGGATGACAATGGGTATCTGGATCTGGTCGTCGGTGCGGCGGACTCCAATATGGCCGTCTATATCAGGTACTATACTTGGTTCCAAATAGATCGGTCAGCAATTGTGAGCCCTAACCTCTGTAACTCAAAAAGCGCTAGAGTAAATGGGCCGTCTACATCAGGTACTATACTCTGTTCCAAATAATTAGGTCATAAAGAGCTAGAGTAGCTAGGTTGTAAATTTCCACACCTATTCCTTGGCTACTATTATAGCATTAGCACTCTCTGTTTTGTTTAATTAGTATTAGTATTTTGTTTGTCCCAGCCGAAGGCCAACTTCTTATAAGTTACATGCTCGCTATCCCTCGCCATGAAAAAAAATCGACGCTTGAATGCGGTGAAGTGTTTTATTACCGCCAAACTAATGGGGTGAAACATCTTCAAATCTACAAACTAATGGAGAAAAACAGGAAAGGCCCAAACATACGGAAAAAGAGGAAAATAGGGACATTCTATGCACCCTGAGTCGTTTATGGAGGTATTTTGCAACTATTTATCTTCTGTTTATCAAAAACCATGATATAAGGAAATGTTGACAGCTTACATGCCCAGCTTTTGTCTTTTTTTCACATTTAAACTCTTGATGATTATGACGCGTCTAGACAACTTATTCTGGTAAGTGTAAGACGATTTTATTTAGTTTAGGATGAACTTGAGGGAACTATGGAGAGTTAATGGAGAGCATGTTCAACCCTTTGATTCACAGAGGTCCTTCTTAAATTGCGTAAAATCGTCTAATGATAACCAGGATACAATGTTAGCATGTGTCCTCAAATGGTAAAAGGTTTAATCTTTTGAGGATCATGACGCGTTTTAGCTGTTTCTTCTGGCTATTATTAGACGATTGAATACAGCTTACGAAAGACCTCTTGCAATCAAAGGGGTAACTCGACCTCAATTAACCTTTTGACTTACGTAGGTCCCTCCTTTACTCAATAAAATGGTTTAATACTAGCCAGAATAAACTGCCAAAATGCGTCATAATCCTCAAAGGGTTAACCTCACTCAATAGATCAAGCCTCACCATCATAGCTAATGTGTCTGTTGTATTTGTGTATTTGTATTGTACATTGTATTACTTAACTCTCTCTCTCTCTCTCTCTTTTCCACTATTCTTTATTTGGGGTTCTGCTATCACTGTTATAATCAAGTCCTGACCACCTCGCTTGTATCGTTCTCTCTCTCTCTCTCTCTCTCTCTCTCTCTCTCTCTCTCTCTCTCTCTCTCTCTCTCTCTCTCTCCCTATATATATATTATAATTTTCTATATTCATCTATAATACTGGTACTGTAAATCTTCCTACTTAACACACAGCCCTTCGTATGATATAATACTGTCGGCGCTAGACTTACGATGTCGGCCTTTAGGGTACGACAACCAGAAGGGGCTCCCGATCTTTGGGTTCAACCTCTTGCTAACTATTTAACTTTTTATTCTGGACTTCCTCCTTTACTCTCTCTAAATAAGAAACAAAACACGACTTGTATATATATAAATATATATATATATATATATATAAGTATATATATATATATATATACAGTATATATATGTATATGTGCAGTAGATTTGGACACACATAAAACTATGCATAGGGTATATAATTATATAAAAAAGATAGATAGAGATAGATAGATAGATAGATAGAGATAAATAGATATATAGATAGATAGACAAATTGTTCAACTGTTTAAGTAATCGGGAATACTTGTTCACTTTATTCTGGCTAACATTAGGCGTTTATTCTGGCTAACATTAGGCGTTTATTCTGGCTAACATTAGGCGTTTATTCTGGCTAACATTAGGCGTTTATTCTGGCTAACATTAGGCGTTTTTACATAGGTTTGGAAAACCTTCGGGGAGTCAAGCGGCTATACACTATCTCAAATAACCCTCTGACACCCACAATTCCTCCCTAATCTGAATAAAATCGTCTACTAATATCCATAATAGAACAAAGAAACGCGCCATCGTATCTTGAAGAAGTAAATGCTAGTGACACTCAGTTTATGACACTCAATTATCTTTCGATCTAATATACCTTCCTCCCCCCTTCTCTCTCTCTCACTCTCACTCTCTCTTGTAGTAGTAGTAGTATTCGTAGTAGTAGTAGTAGTATTGGGGTATGGTATTCTATGAGTGTGTGTGTGTGTGTGTGGTCTTGGAAACTGGCATACGAGAGCAAAGTTAATGAGCTGTGTCACCAATCTAGCTTCCCATTTGGAGATTCTCATTTTCTTTTAGACAGGTCCCTTCTTAGCGGGGAGTAAAGTAGAAACCCGATTGTGACAGAGATCGGCCAAACTCCGCCATAAAGGTGCCATTAGCCTATGCTTACACTCTGTATGGGTCATACCCGGTGGGGGGGGGATCATAGACTATAGAGACTATTGAGGGAATTCCAATAATTTAATTGACTGATCGTCGCATTGACCCACTGAATGTACATGCAAAGTTTGATTAAAATCCATCAAACAGTCTAGGAGGAGTTTCCGGACAGATAGACAGACAGACGGACGGATGCCAGACGTTTCGGCCTGAAATGCACCACTATACGGGGGGGGGGGGGGGGGGGGGGGGTGCAATACCACTCTGCTTACGCCGAGTTTATGAATAGACTATAGTGTGATCGAACCTCTCCACCTTCAGATCAGCACCCGTGGTGAGCCTGATGGGCGGGGTGTACTTTGCGGCGCCCAACGTGACGGCCGAGGACAGCGACTGTGAGATAGAGGCCGCTGGTTACAGGAAGTTCAGGGCCGTCTGCTTCACCCTCACCTTCAACCTTACCTACGACTCTTACAGGAAGATAGAGGGTCTGAGTAAGTGGTCTATTTCTGCATTTGTTTCGGGTCTGTTTCTCCGTCTCTTACAGGGACATAGGTGGTCTGAGTAAGTGGTATGTTTCTCCGTCTGTTTCACTTTCACCTTCAACCTTACCTACGACTCTTACAGGAAAATAGAGAGTCTGAGTAAGTGGCCTGTTCCTCCCTCGCCTTCAACCTGACCTGACCACACTGCCCCATAGCCTATATTGCCCCATAGTCCATACTAGACCATAGTCCATACTGCCCCATAGTCCATACTGCCCCATAATCCATACTGCCCCATAGTCCATACTGCCCCATAGCCTATACTGCCCCATAGTCCATACTGCCCCATAGTCCATACTGCCCCATAGCCTATACTGCCCCATAGTCCATACTGCCCCATAGTCCATACTGCCCCATAGTCCATACTGCCCCATAGCCTATACTGCCCCATAGTCCATACTGCCCCATAGTCCATACTGCCCCATAGCCTATACTGCCCCATAGTCCATACTGCCCCATAGTCCATACTGCCCCATAGCCTATACTGCCCCATAGTCCATACTGCCCCATAGTCCATACTGCCCCATAGCCTATACTGCCCCATAGTCCATACTGCCCCATAGTCCATACTGCCCCATAGCCTATATTGCCCCATAGTCCATACTAGACCATAGTCCATACTGCCCCATAGTCCATACTGCCCCATAATCCATACTGCCCCATAGTCCATACTGCCCCATAGCCTATACTGCCCCATAGTCCATACTGCCCCATAGCCTATACTGCCCCATAGTCCATACTGCCCCATAGTCCATACTGCCCCATAGCCTATACTGCCCCATAGTCCATACTGCCCCATAGTCCATACTAGACCATAGTCCATACTGCCCCATAGTCCATACTGCTCCATAGCCTATACTGCCCCATAGTCCATACTGCCCCATAGTCCATACTAGACCATAGTCCATACTGCCCCATAGTCCATACTGCTCCATAGTTCATACTGCTCCATAGTCCATACTGCCCTATGGTTCATACTGCCCCATAGTCCATACTGCCCCATAGTCCATACTGCCCCATAGTCCATACTGCTCCATAGTCCATACTGCCCCATAGTCCATACTGCCCCATAGTCCATACTGCCCCATAGTCCATACTGCCCCATAGTCCATACTGCCCCATAGTCCATACTGCCCCATAGTCCATACTGCCCTATGGTCCATACTGCCCCATAGTCCATACTGCCCCATAGTCCCTACTGCTCCATAGTCCATACTGCCCCATAGTCCATACTGCCCCATGGTCCATACTGCCCCATAGTCCATACTGCCCCATAGTCCATACTGCCCTATAGTCCATACTGCCCCATAGCCCATACTGCCCCATAGTCCATACTGCCCCATAGCCCATACTGCCCCATAGTCCATACTGCTCCATAGTCCATACTGCCCCATAGTCCATACTGCCCTATGGTCCATACTGCCCCATAGTCCATACTGCCCCATAGTCCATACTGCCCCATAGTCCATACTGCCCTATGGTCCATACTGCCCCATAGTCCATACTGCCCCATAGCCCAAAACGAGCCCTTTACTCAAAGCAGCCGCTCTCACCAAATCGGGCGCTTTGGTAATTTCGGTCGCTTCCGAAATTAGTCCCATGACCCAAAAAGGCCTCTTGGCACCAAATAGCCCAATTTGACCACTTGAACTCATTTGGGCTCATATATACTGTACAGCATAAATAACATAATCAAATGTAGTAACTAGCCCTGATGGTGGCTGAACATGTTTATATATTTGGTTACTGGTACTTTTTGCTCAACATCTCCCTACAGGACTATGATTCCAAATACAGCTTTTTAAGAAAACGAAGTTAGACGGAGTTTATATTTTCGCCTACGTTTGTCTGTCTGTATGTCTGTTTGTTTCTCTGTAACCAAGATCTCTTCCAAAAGTTATGAATCGATTTTCATGAAAATTGGTGGGCAGATAGGATATGCGCCAACGAAGAAGTAGTTCAATTTAGGAGACAATCCGGAGATAAGAAATATGGCGGTCGGATAAGATATAGTTATGAACCAATTTTAAGGACATTTTGTGGGTAGATATGCCATGGAAAAAATATTCAATTTAGGTGATCCTGAGATGTTCATGAAATTTGGGAGGCAGATAGGATATGTGCCTAGGAAGAAGTTATTCAATTTAGGAGGCGATCCAGATCATATCCTGGAACCAGCCAGCGTAGGCGGAGGTATGCGCTCTATCAAGTGCACTTCTAGTTGCTCCTGTTTCTCTTTATATACAAATATCTGTATGTATGTATTCAGGTTTATTATAATGTACAGTATTTAATTACTTTGTCTACAGCACTCCGGTTCCACATGAAACTGGAGGGGAAGGAGGACACGTCACAGTTCGGCTTCAAACTCAACAACGACCCCAGGTGAGTTACTGAACCAACCTTAGACCTCTCAGTAGACCCATACTTAAGAACCGAGGGCAGATATTATGAGCAAGGGACAGGAGTTCTCGAAAAGAGGCTCCTGCCCTGACATTATTCTTGACTTACAGTGTGCTGGCTTAATAATCCAATAGGGCTGATAGCCTTTGAAGTCCTATTTTAACTAACTAATTATTTTATGGGCGATATATCTTGAAATATTAACAATTTCTACTTTATGGTATTTGGGTATATTGATATAATTTTACCTTTGTTTTATCCTTGTATTAGGTGGGTTCATTACAATTTATGTACCTCTATATGGGTATATTATTATGGCACTTTAAATACTCTTTTCATGTCCATAGTTCAAACCGTATGTACAGTATATATATATATATATATATATATATATTATATATATATATAATACTATATATATATATATATATATATATATATATATATATATATATATTATCTACAATTTGTTCTTCCTTAACAGCCTCACCCTGACCCGAAAAGTGAACTATTTTGACAGAAGCAGCCCCTGGTCCCTAAAAGCATTCGCCAAGGTAAGTTACATTATATTCAACGCTGTATAGCTTACGTTGTTATTTGACCATTTGGAGCAGTTGACATTTATAACTAGTAGAATTAATAGCTATAATACGGTTTTAGTACATTTAGAAATACATAAAATTCAATTCAACATACTTTTTATCCATCAGAAACCTTCATTATTATTGCATTTTTGTTTAATAGTGAAGTTTACTTGTCCAACTTCCTTGTTGCCTGAAACTCGCAATTGGTCAATTATGAAAACTTGGTGTATATATATATACAGTATATATATATATATATGGGTCAGAAACATGCTACTTTCATATTTATTCCATAAAGAATTGTGACGCTTCTGCATAGTAGCCACGTGCGGGCATGCGCGCGCGTCGGCTGCCCAGCCGTTTAGAAACCGGCTGGCGGCAGCCGGCCGGCAGGCTTTTCCTTAGTATATATCCTATGACAATGTAACTAATGTCTGGGATATTCTTATGTTGTTTCACAGCTTGAAGCTGCCCTTATTCTTAACCAACGCATCTTAGTATATTTTATTCTCGATAGTTGATTATTTCATTATAATATATAAGATGTAAGTCTAGTGAGGGCGGGAGGAGATGAGCGGGAGAGAGAGACCGGCTTGGGACGTTGCTTCGCTTGCCAGCTTGGGACGAGCCTGAAAACGTTGCCATATGCATTTGATCGCAACGTTAGGCTTAGTTTCGACTCACGCACGGGGTAGAGGATTTTGACCCGGCAACTGTGTTGAGTGTTGCCAAGCATGGGATGTATTTTGCATGCCTAGGGTGGGGTCCAGACAGATTCAAGACTCAGAGCTCACCTCACTGTCGTACCCTTCGGACCCCCTTGATATCTATCCCTCTCAACCCCACTTAGAAACTTTCTCTCTTACTTTGTATACCTTCCTTCCACTACTTCACCAATCTATTTAATTATCCCATCCCCTTGATAGACCTTATATCTAATATTGTATTAACGACGAGCTCTCAGATAATTAGATAGGATTTTGGGCCTTATGCAGAGACGTAATTGTTAATGAGACCTAGGAAGCTTTTTTGTTGTCTCATATTTGGTGGTTTCATGCTTGCTAGTGTGTTCTTGTGTCAGGTTAGCAGGGGCTAGACCGGAGAAGAGGTTTTTTGCGATCCTTTAAGTAAAGTCTGCTGGTGCGAGTCCTGTGGACCCGCACGACTTTACTAGGATACCCGTGGGAGTCTGGGGGCATTTTCTTGTCTGTGTCCCTGTGTGTCTAGTGTTGTGTTGTGTGAGGGCCCTTGCCTAGTCCACTCAGCACTGCGCTAGCACGTCTTGCTTTTGTTTTAGGGTCGCCAGGAGAGAGTCAGATACTTGGGATCTGAGTCTCTCAAGAGAGCACCCTTTCAATTAGAGTAATTTGGCGCACAGACCTGGGAACGTCCCTAGGCTAGAGCAGGTGGCTCAGCCCGGATATCCGAAGCCTATATCCTTCCGGCTAGACCTCTGCCACCTGGCAGATTAACAGCTAGGGGTTTATCATCTCTGTATGCTTGTTATTGTGCCACAGTTTACCGTTTTTGTGAGCATTGTGAGTCAGGGTGTGGCTTAGAGACTCTGTCAGAGCAGGCTTGCCTGACTAAGAGTGAGCAGCACACCTGTATGTGGTTATGTTGCGAGTTGCTGCCTTTATTTAATTATACCTATGCCATTATACACTGTATGGCCTATCACTAGTATTTATTCCTGCTTATGAGTTAAGAGTTCTCTAATTCCGTAACGTATTTTCTTTGCTAAGCATCAGATCCTACAGTAGCCGCATGCAGTTTAGAAACCCGCATCTTGTCTACCTGTACGATGTTTTGAGGACTGTTTGCTTTCACCTTCTTTCACGCAGGGGTGATTAGTTGTATTAATTAACGTAACGTTAAATGTACTTTCTTCTAGTTTGTTATTAAATTGTTTCTGCAATTTAATTCCGTTATCTATCTTTTCCTTGAAGCTTTAAGTCAACTTAATTGTGTGATCTTTTATATAGCCTGCTTGACTATCAGCAGTCTATAGTGCGTGCACCCTGTAACCGAGTCATAGGATACCTCGTTGTCCAGGCAGGACTCTTGACGGTTTAGGGTGGTTTGTTGCCTGGGTTTATAGATAAGGGTTGGATCTAGCGTTTTCCGTTGTTGCTTGTTGCCGCATACCTAGTCCAATAGAAATAGCCCAGTGTTTATATATCCCAGGACGTAACAAATGGCGACCTTGCATAGGATTTACTGAACAGAGGAATATAGTGGTCATTTGTTTTGAGATTCCTTATGATTAGAGGAATACAGTGGACATAGAGTTTTTTTTTGGAGCAACCAATATAACACATTAAAGACTTTAAATAACATTAGTATATACATACTTGCATAGGAGATAAGGCACATTCTATAACCGTGATAATTACTGCAGTACACAAACATGTCTAATACATCGGAACACAGTGATGGGTCAGGTCACGATACGGGCTCGGAGGGAGAAAGACCTGTGGAGTGGCTAGTCGATAGCGAGGAGGGTGCTAGAAGATTTTTAGAGGTGCCCCTTACCGCTGCCAGGGTGTTGAAGCTGAATAAGTATGGCTTAAAGTGTGTGGCAGGTCTTCAGGGTCACCAGGGTTTAAGTGGCATGAGGAAAGATCAGCTGAGGACTTTGATATTGGGTTTAGAAGGGAGAGACCTGGGTGGAGAGGCGACTGGGGGCCCCGGTCCCCAGCCCCCCCTCCACTCTACCCCCATATCAAACGTCAGGGGGCCTGAATTTAGTACATACCCCCAAGTTGATGGTCAATGGCAGCGTGGAATTCAATCACAGGGACCCTCTTCATTAAATGCACCTTCCCCTCCTCAAGGGTTGAATCCAGATTTGTTGTTTCGGCTTGTGATGGCCAAGGTTGAGGCCGCCGAAAGACAGGTTAGTGTGCAGGCTGAGGTTGCTAGAGCTCAGGCTGAGGCTGCAGAGAGAACAGCTATACGAGAGGCTGAACTGCAGGCAGAGTCTACTAGGTATCGGGCTGACAGGGAGCTGGAGAGATCTCGAGTGGAGGTAACAGGGCGAAATATTGGGGAAGGTAACAGACATCGGGACCAATCATTGTCGCACCTGCTTAAACTAGTTCCTGTGTTCGATGAATTGGGTGTGGCTGATTTTTTTATGCGATTTGAGAAGAAGTGTCGGGAACACCAGTGGCCTCAGGAAAAGTGGGCAGCATTAGTTTCATCAAGACTCCTAGGAAAGGGGCTAAAAGCGTATGATGCACTACCTTTAGAGTCCTGTGTAGTTTATGATGAGCTAAAGAAGGCTGTGCTACGGGCCTATGAGTTACAACCAGAAACTTACCGCTTGAAGTTTCGGGGTGTTACTAAGGGCAAGGATAGTACCTTCCTAGAACACGCCCGGGACTTGTCTGATGCACTACGACATTGGCTGCGTTCCGAGAGGGCAGCTACTTTTGAGGAGTTGAGTGAGCTGGTTCTCTTGGAGCAGTTCTTTAAGTGCACAGGCGGGGACTTAACATTAAATATAAAGGAAAAAAATCCTAGAATTCTCCAGGAGGCAGCAGAAATGGCTGACCTCCGACTGTCATTAATTCGAGGGTGCGGAGCAGCAGGTAGGAGTGAATCGGGTGCAAAGGATCGTACCCCTCCCCCTCCCAAGAATTTTGATACACATAAATACACAAAACCATCTAGCACTGACAATAAAACTGAACATAAACCAAATACCGTCCCGTATAAGAAGTCTAATGGTACCTCCCACTACCAAGGGAAACCAAAGAGTAAAGAGTGCTTTGCATGTCACAAGGAGGGTCACTTTGCAAATGCTTGTCCGAACAAGCCACCAAACAAGGTTGTGTCATTGGTCCGCAGCATAGGGGTGTCGCCTATATCTTCTGAGTTTGCCAAGGGTAGTTCGTCAGAGGTTGGGACACAGCCTGTGTTCAAGAGGTTGGGACACAGCCTGTGTTCAAGAGTCCGGAAGGCTCGAACCCTGTCCGCGACGTCTTTGGGGGTCATAGAGGGCATGGTTTTGTGAGGTGGGCTGGCGAAAGGCGAGGAGTTAAGCTATTGCGTGATACGGGGGCTTCTCAGACCTTGTTAAAGAACTTTACTGGTAGGCCGATTAACGCTGCTCGGGTGGTGGTAGTTCAGGGGATCAATGCTACGAAGTCCTACCCGCTGGTGCGGATGGAGCTGGAGGTGGGTGGTGTGGCGAAGGAGCTGGATGTCGGAATTGTAGAGAACTTGCCTGTTGGGGGCGTCGACCTCCTCCTCGGCAACGACTTTGCGGTGCCTGCTTCTAAGGTTTCACCCTTGGTCGTTGCCGAGAAGGCGGCCGACGTTAGTAGGGAGGAACAGGAGTGGGTTGAGAAGTGTAGCGTACAAACCATGGCGTGTGTTGTGACGCGTTCTCAGACATCCGGAGCCTTGCAGCCACCACCTCAGTCTATCAAACCGCGGAGGAAAGGTCACAAGAAAACGGGAAGTGTTGGTCAATTGGAGAGTTTTGAGCCGGCAGTGTTTCTTGGTGACTCATTATTGGCACCTATGTTAGAGTCTGGAGAGGCCCCGGGGCCTGTCACCGCTAGTGCAGGTGCAGGGCAGGAAGAGACTCTGCGACAGCATCGTTATGCGCAGCGTGAGGAAAGGATGGCTCAGCGGGACATTGGAGGTGGAAATAAATTATTTAAGATGAACTTGGATAATCTCGCACCTGCTGATATATGTTCCTTGCAGCTGAAAGATCCTGAAGTCAGGGCGTGTGGTGGTAATGGTGCTGTCGAACTGGAGAGCGATGGGGATGCGCAGCCTGGTGATTTTTTCTTGTCCGAGGGGATCTTGTATCGGAGACATCAGGATCCCAAGAAAAAGTGGGATGGCGGGTCAGGATTAGTGGACCAGTTAGTAGTACCGAGGGTGTGCCGTGAGAGCTTATTGAGATTAGCTCATGATGTGCCTTTGGCAGGGCACCTGGGGGCACGTAAGACGGAGGCAGCTCTGAGCAAGCTTTTCTGGTGGCCTGGGTTAAAGGCGAGTGTTGTGTCATGGGTGTCACAGTGTCACACTTGTCAAGTTGTTGGGAAACCCAATCAGGTCATCCCGAGAGCCCCGTTACTACCCATCCCTGTCATTGGGCCGCCCTTCAGCAAAGTAGTTATCGATATGGTTGGCCCATTGCCCCCCACTAGTGCCGGCAATAAATTTTTACTAACTATAATGGATATAGCAACACGGTATCCAGATGCTTACCCCATGCGCAACGGGATGGCTAAGACTGTTGTCAAAAACCTACTTGTCTATTTCTCTCGTTATGGCTACCCTCAGGAGATCCAGTCTGATCAGGGATCCAATTTTACTTCTGCTCTGTTTAAGCAGACCATGCAGCAACATGGGATAGTGTCTGTGGTGTCATCTGCCTACCATCCCGAGAGTCAGAGTCAGGGAGTTTTGGAAAGGTGGCACTCGACTCTCAAGAGTATGTTGCGGTGTTATTGCATGGAAAATGGGAAGGACTGGGATCTAGGTCTCCCATACGTTTTATTTGCTGCGAGAGAAGTACCTGGGGAGAGCTTGGGATTTAGCCCGAACGAGTTGGTTTTTGGACACAGGGTCAGGGGGCCCCTCCACATAGTCAAGGAGATCTGGGAGGGAGTCACAAAGCCATGCTCGCTTCTAAAGTATGTAGTTGAAAGCCGTGAGAGAATGCTAAAGAGCTTGGAGGTAGCAGGTCGGAACCTTAAGAGTTCACAAGCTCAGATGAAGGACAGATACGACCAGAAGGTGAAGCTGAGGGACTTTGAAGTAGATCAGGAGGTACTGATACTACTGCCTCTGGTGGGACACCCCTTGTCTGCCAAGTATTCTGGTCCGTATCGGGTGGTAAGGAAGGTTTCTGATCTCGACTATTTAGTAGCTACTCCTGATCGTAAGAAAAAGAACCAACTTTGCCATGTAAATCTCATGAAAGAGTATGTGAGGCGCCCCTCCGAGCCTCTCACTGTCCCGGTGTTGATCTGCAGCGATCGTGGTGGAGAAGGAGGAAGGGACAGTCAAGCTGCGGGGGAGGATAATTGGGATTGTCATGTTTCCGCGGATCAGTGGGCGGGGAATTCTAGACAAGTGGCTCACGAGTTTATATTGCACCTGCCTGAGCAACAGCGTGTAGCTGTGCAGCACTTGTTTGATTCAAACCCAGCTGTTTTCGCGGAGCATCCTGGCCTCACTACTCAAGCGGTGCACGATGTCGATGTTGGGGACCACCCGCCCTTTAAATCAGTGCCATACCGTCTTCCCCCTATTAAATTACCAGCCCTTAGGGAAGAGCTGGATTATATGCTGAAATGTGGGCTGATTTCTGAGGGTGCAGTAAGGTGGACTTCCCCCGTCACACTGCAGCCCAAACCAGATGGCAAGGTGCGGTTTTGTATAGATTTCCGCAGGTTGAATGGTTTAACCCCCACAAATGCCTACCCTCTCCCTCGTGTGGACGACAGTGTGGATAAGATAGGAAAAGCCAAGTTCCTCACTAAGATAGACCTTGTTAAGGGTTATTGGCAAGTGCCCTTGTCTGAGCGAGCGCGAGAGGTCTGTGGTTTTGTGGTGGACGGTGCCACATATCATTGCCATGTTATGCCATACGGGCTGAAAAATGCCCCTGCAACGTTTCGGAAATTAATGAACGACATTGTAGCCGACATTCCCAACTGTACGGTGTACCTAGATGATGTCATAATATACGACGATGATTTTAACAGTCACTGTGCTCACATCGGACAGCTTTTTAATAAACTGAATGAAGCAGGTTTGGTGGTAAACCTGGGTAAGTGCGATTTTGTCAAAGCCACAGTTTTGTACCTGGGGTTCGAGGTGAGGATGGGTCAGGTGTGCCCTCCACAGACAAAAATCAAAGCCATCGATCAGTTTCCCCAACCTACGACTAAGAAACAAATTATGCGGTTTCTAGGTATGATAGGCTATTATCGTCGCTTCATCAAAGGCTATTCGACTGTACTTGCACCTTTAACTGACTTATTATCTAAGGACAAGAAGTTCCGGTGGTCTCCTAAGTGTGCAGAGGCGTTTTCATTGGTGAAATACCTGTTATGTACTCTCCCCATACTCAGGGCCCCGGACTTCAGCAGACCTTTTCAGCTGGCGACTGATGCCAGTGGCGTAGGGGCTGGGGCTGTCTTGTTACAGACAGATGATGAAGGTATCGAACATCCAGTGAGTTTTTACAGTAAAAAATTCAATAGTGCACAAAGGAATTACTCTGTAATTGAAAAAGAACTCCTGGCGATAGTGCTGGCGCTCAGGCACTTCGATGTATATGTTCCTGCTTTCGGACCAGTCGTAGTGGTTTATACCGATCATCACCCTCTGAAATTCTTGAATCAGTTTCATAACCGGAATATGAGGCTGACCAGGTGGTCATTCATGCTTCAGGAGTATAATTTGGACATACGCCATATCGCCGGTTCTGATAACGTGATAGCGGATTGTCTATCAAGGGTGGATGATGTTGGTTAGACTGCTACAGGATTGAGGGTTGAGTGTGGAGGAAAATAGGCTGTCACTGTAGTTCAGCCGAAAAAAACAAATTAAAAAAGCAAAAACCTTATAAAAACTCTTCATTTTTATAACGTGTAGAATTTTGTATAAGATGTTGTAGCAGTATCTAAGTTGAATGTTTTCGCTTATTGTCGCTAAGTTAGTTGAACTTGCTCGGTGGAGCGCAACAATCTTTATTTTTTTTATATATAGTGCCTTGTGTCGCAACAGTGTGTAGTACTATGAGAAGCTTTCTGTTAGATATGAAGAACTTAGTCAAGGGTCTTATATCTTGGGGGAGGTGTGACGCTTCTGCATAGTAGCCACGTGCGGGCATGCGCGCGTCGGCTGCCCAGCCGTTTAGAAACCGGCTGGCGGCAGCCGGCCGGCAGGCTTTTCCTTAGTATATATCCTACGACAACGTAACTAATGTCTGGGATATTCTTATGTTGTTTCACAGCTTGAAGCTGCCCTTATTCTTAACCAACGCATCTTGGTATATTTTATTCTCGATAGTTGATTATTTCATTATAATATATAAGATGTAAGTCTAGTGAGGGCGGGAGGAGACGAGCGGGAGAGAGAGACCGGCTTGGGACGTTGCTTCGCTTGCCAGCTTGGGACGAGCCTGAAAACGTTGCCATATGCATTTGATCGCAACGTTAGGCTTAGTTTCGACTCACGCACGGGGTAGAGGATTTTGACCCGGCAACTGTGTTGAGTGTTGCCAAGCATGGGATGTATTTTGCATGCCTAGGGTGGGGTCCAGACAGATTCAAGACTCAGAGCTCACCTCACTGTCGTACCCTTCGGACCCCCTTGATATCTATCCCTCTCAACCCCACTTAGAAACTTTCTCTCTTACTTTGTATACCTTCCTTCCACTACTTCACCAATCTATTTAATTATCCCATCCCCTTGATAGACCTTATATCTATTATTGTATTAACGACGAGCTCTCAGATAATTAGATAGGATTTTGGGCCTTATGCAGAGACGTAATTGTTAATGAGACCTAGGAAGCTTTTTTGTTGTCTCATATTTGGTGGTTTCATGCTTGCTAGTGTGTTCTTGTGTCAGGTTAGCAGGGGCTAGACCGGAGAGGAGGTTTTTTGCGATCCTTTAAGTAAAGTCTGCTGGTGCGAGTCCTGTGGACCCGCACGACTTTACTAGGATACCCGTGGGAGTCTGGGGGCATTTTCTTGTCTGTGTCCCTGTGTGTCTAGTGTTGTGTTGTGTGAGGGCCCTTGCCTAGTCCACTCAGCACTGCGCTAGCACGTCTTGCTTTTGTTTTAGGGTCGCCAGGAGAGAGTCAGATACTTGGGATCTGAGTCTCTCAAGAGAGCACCCTTTCAATTAGAGTAATTTGGCGCACAGACCTGGGAACGTCCCTAGGCTAGAGCAGGTGGCTCAGCCCGGATATCCGAAGCCTATATCCTTCCGGCTAGACCTCTGCCACCTGGCAGATTAACAGCTAGGGGTTTATCATCTCTGTATGCTTGTTATTGTGCCACAGTTTACCGTTTTTGTGAGCATTGTGAGTCAGGGTGTGGCTTAGAGACTCTGTCCGAGCAGGCTTGCCTGACTAAGAGTGAGCAGCACACCTGTATGTGGTTATGTTGCGAGTTGCTGCCTTTAATTAATTATACCTATGCCATTATACACTGTATGGCCTATCACTAGTATTTATTCCTGCTTATGAGTTAAGAGTTCTCTAAATCCGTAACGTATTTTCTTTGCTAAGCATCAGATCCTACAGTAGCCGCATGCAGTTTAGAAACCCGCATCTTGTCTACCTGTACGATGTTTTGAGGGCTGTTTGCTTTCACCTTCTTTCACGCAGGGGTGATTAGTTGTATTAATTAACGTAACGTTAAATGTACTTTCTTCTAGTTTGTTATTAAATTGTTTCTGCAATTTAATTCCGTTATCTATCTTTTCCTTGAAGCTTTAAGTCAACTTAATTGTGTGATCTTTTATATAGCCTGCTTGACTATCAGCAGTCTATAGTGCGTGCACCCTGTAACCGAGTCATAGGATACCTCGTTGTCCAGGCAGGACTCTTGACGGTTTAGGGTGGTTTGTTGCCTGGGTTTATAGATAAGGGTTGGATCTAGCGTTTTCCGTTGTTGCTTGTTGCCGCATACCTAGTCCAATAGAAAGAGCCCAGTGTTTATATATCCCAGGACGTAACAGAATCTATCGCAACTAAGTTAAGGGGGTGACCTGCTTTTTTCTCTTTATCGGTTATATCCATTTGGCCCCATTCAGCCTACTGTTTCAAGAAATTTATCCGCATCCAGGTGTCGAATTTTCCCTTGCGAGCGAAAGCGAGCCAGCATTTTATGGAGATATCTGGGTTCGCCGGAGACATTTTTCTATCGAAAAATGTACAAATGTAGCCAGTTGTCTAACTTATTATTGAAATTATGGTAGCTCACTATCTATCGCCAGGTATAAATTGATACCTGGATGGGGATAAACGTCTTAAGACATTAGGCTGAATGGGGCTGAATGGATATAACCCAGAGAGAGAAAAAAAGCAGGTCAGCCCTCTTAAGGGATTTACCGACATATCCAATAACGGAATATAACCCAATGCCCACCTGTGACCATCAGTGTAGCCCCGCCTATGTCCATCTTATTTACTTTAGTTACATAAAAAAACACAAAAAAAACACACACAATAATAATAAATTAAAATAAAATAAAATAAAATAAAATAAAAATAGGAAAAGTGGGGATAGGGCCTGAGTAAATAGATAGTAAATAGACATATTTTTTTTTATCTTCGTGTATTCATTTACCTACATATACAGTATATTAATTCACCTACTAATTTTGCTGTTTACATATATATTAATCCATTTACCTATTAATTTATTCATACATTTATTCCTTTACTAACCAGCGAGACAGATCCCACATCGGGCTAACCCTACAAGCCACCGTGACTATAGTCGGTTTATTTCCAGCGGTTGGCAAATTGAATCCTTTAGCAGCTGATGTGTCGATACTTAGTGAAAGAATATGATACTACTATGTCTCTGCTTCGTCTTATCGCCAAGTTTTCATAATTAGCAACATAATTCGCTACAAAATCTTCGTAATAGCCAAGTAATTAAGATGAAGATATGGCAATTTACGATCAACTGGGATAAAAATAGACTATAAACCAGTATAGTTCCACCCTCGCATTCTTCTTCCAGTGACTTTAGACACAAAGCTACATCTTATTTACTTGCATATGTTTCATCTATTCAGTTATTTTTTTACCTACACATTCATCAAATTGTATATTCATTTACCTATTAATATATTCAAACACTTACTGTACTTATCTATCAGCGAGACAGGTCCAACATCGGACTAACCCTACGAGCGACTGTGACCGTCAGCGTAGCTCCGCCCTCTTCCTCCTCCTTCAGTGGCTTCGGACCCAGCGCCCCCCGGGAACCCAAGACCTCTGACCGTGTCCCCCCGCTACAACCCCTGCTGGAACGGTTCGCCCCCCACGCCTCCACCACCTTCGTCACCAACACCACCCTGGTCTGTCAGGATAATAACACCTGTTTCTCCCAGCCCGACATGGTGCTCTCGGCTACTGGGTGAGATATAATAGATGCTTTTATATATACATAGTTAAATAGAGTAAGATAGATAGAGTTAGATTAGCTAGGTACCCACCCCCATCAGCAATTCGTTCTCGGCCGTGGCCTTCCTTAGCTCGGGGCAGTTCGATCAAGCAGCCTAGGGAGCGACTACTACTACTAATACTACTACTACTACTACTACTACAACTACACCTCACTTTCCTGTCAGGATAACATTGCCTGATTCTTTCAGTCTGACATGGTGCCCCAGCTGAAGGCAGTTTCCTCCTAAATTGCAGGCTCGCTCTCACTGGCCAGGAAAAAATCGACACCTAAATAGCAAGATGAAGGACTTGAAAATGACAAAGTAAGAGGCCGAAAAGTTATACAATCGCCAAACTATTGGGAAGAACGTCTTAAAATCTCAAAGTTAATGGGGATAAGCATGAGCGAAAAGAGGATCCATAACTACCCCCTGTGGGCTCTGACTCTACATGAAACAGTTGTATTAGTTCTCCCTACATACGGCCTCTTCCCAGCGTCCCATTACGATAATCAGCCACCCTCTCCCCCCCCCAAAAAAAAAAAAACGCCACAGGAGTCCAGGAAGAGACGACCTGGCCTGATTATACGATCAGACCAATGATACCGCACCAGCCTGTAGCTTCAACGTAGTGCTTTATACATTATATATATATATATATATATATATATATATATATATATAATTATATATATATATATATATATATATATATATATATGATTATATCCATTTCCAGAATTTGAACCATGGACAGTCAGGATGATAGTCCATGCTTTAATCAACTAAAATTTAGTATGATACTCTAGAAAATGTGACCTACAACTTAGTATGAAATGGAATACTTCCTCCAAGTAGGATTGCTTCATTTCCTTAGTATAAATATGACATGGTTAACTATTCTTTATCGCATCGTGGTGTAGTTGTTAAAGCAGGGACTATCGTTTTTACTGTCCGTGGTTCGAATCACGGCTGAGGTTAAAAATATTTAGTCTTGTAGCTCACGTACATTTGGGATATATACTTATAGACCAGTCAAAGTAGGGCTGGACTTAGAACAAATTGCAATAGAAGGTTTTTTGGCTTTAACTTGTTTATTAGGTCCCTCTGATGAACATATAAAAAGTCTCCAACTTTTGGACACCGGGAAAGTGGTTAATTTGCATAAATTCAAGATGGCCGCCGTCCAAAGCTTCAATTTACAGATAACTTTTTTCTGGTTGCTCCTAGACCCTATAAATGTATTACAAACAACGTTTTTTGGCTTTAACTTGTTTATTAGGTCCCTCTGATGAACATATAAAAAGTCTCCAACTTTTGGACACCTGGAAAGTGGTTAATTTACAGCCAAAAAACCTTACAGCCAAAAAACCTTCTATTGCAATTTGTTCTAGGTCAAGCCCTACCTTTACTGCACATTATTGTCTATTACATTTTGCCTAGGCCTATACTAATCCCATCATCTTGTTTCTTGTTTCAACAGATTGGTGCGACATCTACCGAAGCCATGGAAGAAGAGGTGGTGCATAATCCCTGCGGCATTTGCTCAAACACATTAGACGAAGGAGAAACAGTCAAGCTGAGGGCGAAGGGAGCAGATACTATCAACAAGGCCAGTACTGAACGTGGAACGCCATCAATTACCGTGTCCGAGGGCCAAACGGTGCACATTGATTGCCGAAAGAAGCATGTCAATACGAAGCCAAATAGAATTCCTGGGAAGCAGAAGAAACGTCCTGAAAAACCTGCTCTTCGTTCTCAGACACCAGACTTTTGTTTTACAGAGAACTGCTTTTTTTGTGGTACAAAAATCTATTTGGACACAAAGCATGATTCAGAAGAAGTGTATCCAGTACGCACCTTCAACTTTCAAAGGACAATACTTTCTGCATGTGATGCCAGGGCTGATGAGTGGGCTGACACTGTTAGAGGCCGAATTAACTTTGCACGCGATCTTCCAGCAGCTGACGCAATATATCACAAGCAGTGCAGCTCAAATTTCCAGACACATAGGCAGATCCCCTCCAAATATCGTGATTCCGCAGACAGTGAACCTCCTCGCAAGGGTCGCAAAGTAGATGCCTCACGAGAGGAAGCATTTCTACTCGCAATCGAGGACCTAGTCAGTGGCAATGATGATGAACAGACTACAGTGGTTGATCTCGTTGATAGAATGTCCCAGTTGTGCCCTGATGTTGAAGCGTATAGTGTAAAATACATGAAACAGAAACTTATTTCATATTTTGGGGATGAACTGGTTATTAGTAACGTGCATGGACGCAGCGATGTTGTAACTGTCAAAGAAAGTGCTGCAAAGATTTTGCAACAATTCAAAGACTCACCACAGACTGATGATGAGGAAGCAGAACAAAGAAAGATAGTCAGGGCTGCGGCACGGTTGATCAAAGCAGATATAAAGAACATTGATACTTGTAGAGATTTCTATCCAGATCCTTCTGAACTCCGGTCGCTGGAAAAGAATGTGGCGTACGTTCCGCAGTCCCTTCGTATATTGCTGCAAGAGACGTTCAGTGGCAAGTCATGTGATCTTGAAGTTGCATCAATTGGACAAAGTATCGTGCAACTTACCAGACCAAGGGCCATTGTAGCACCCATTCAGTATGGATTGGCGGTTCAAATGCACCAGCACTTTGGTTCCCGCTTTCTTGTGGACAGTTTACACAGCCACGGCTTCTGTCTGCCTTACGCAGAAGTTTTGAGGTTTTCGAAGTGTGCTGCCAATTTCAGGGGCACCAACATATCCACTGCAGGCAGGTTTGGACAGTTCGTTGCAGACAATGTTGATCACAACTTGCGTACGCTTGATGGGCGAGGAACATACCATGGTATGGGTATAATTGTTGCTGTCACCCCTGAAGTAAGAGACACAACATCAATACCAAGATTGCAGTCACCTGAAAACAACTTCACGGCAGCTCAAATTGAAATCAAATACTACCGCAGTGTTCGCAAGAAGGGTGGGCCTCTCGAATTTAGAAAGCTTGACCCCATTTCAGCATCTGACAAGCTTGAAAATCTGGACATACTGTGGAAAACGTCATGGTTGCTTCGACCAAAACGACCAGGCTGGTCCGGCTTAATGCAGAGTGTGTGCCATGGACCACACCCAGGGAAATCATCCGTCCATTTCTTGCCCATGATTGACATGGACCCTACGGACATGAGTTGTATTTACTCAACACTTCACTTCGTTGCTGCGGAAAGCCATCGCCAGGGAACGACGCCAATGCTGACATTCGACCAACCGCTTTATTGGAAAGCGAAGACGATCATTGTTCATGAGAAGGAAGGAAGCGAACTGAAACCCATTGTTTTGAACCTTGGTGGCTTTCACTCTGTGATGAGCTTTTTGGGATGCATGGGCCATGTTATGGAAGCATCTGGGCTTAAGGAGGTTTTGGAACTTATATACGCTGAAAATGCTGTGACCCAAATGCTGAGTGGGAAAGCCTATGCACGAGCAATCAGAGGCCACTTCTTGGTTGACACAGCCTTGAGTTCGATTGTGTTAGGCAGGGCATACGGTGTGAACCTCTCAATGGTAGATGAGGAAAGTGACGCATGCAAGGACTTCCAGGAGGCTGCAGATCTTTTGGATAAGCTGTTGCGTGAAGACGTTTCACCGGATGAAGTCTGCAGTAAAGACGTTTTCAACAGAATTTCTGAAAAACTTAAAGCTGAGAAGAGCTCCTTAGCAGAGCATAAGATGGGAAAGCTATGGATTCAATACATGGACATGATTGACCTGCTGCGTCGCTTCCTGAGGGCACTGAGAATGGGCGATTTCCTACTGTACCTCGGAACACTCCAGGAGATGTTGCCGTACTTTGCAGCGTGTGGTCATAACAATTATGCCAAGTCAGCCCATGTGTACATTCAAGACATGATTGAACTTGAGCAGCTCAACCCAGACATGTTCTGTCAATTGAACTCCGGTCTATTTGTGATCCGCCGAAGTGATCGGCTGTGGGCAGGACTGCCAAGCGACTTGGTTATAGAGCAGGTTTTGATGCGCTCTTTGAAAACGAATGGTGGATTGACACGTGGTAGGGGCATGGAGGAAACGCAACGCCTGCGCTGGTTACTTGCTATGCCAGCCTGCGCTGAGGTGAGTGAAGTTATGCAAGAACTGACAGGGAAGCATTTCCACACCTCTGAGCAGCACAAAGAAATGACTGAAGCAAGGCGTGAACGAGATAGGAAGGACACAGAGAAGGTTCTCGCATTCTTCAAGGATTATGATCCATTTCAAGAATCAAATGAACTCAGGAATATTGCCAACGGTGTGACAGGACCAGCCTCGGCCAATCCTCATTTACTGTATGAGGTTGGTATGAACATTGTGCAGAAGATGGAAGGTAGCAATGCTTTTGACTTTTCATTTAGGAAGAAAGATCAAGTTGAGTCGTTGGGTGCAAAGGTTACAATCAGTGCTGAAAAAGTACCAATCGACCCACAGCTCCTTTTCCAGAGGCTCCTCATCTTTGCTAATAACAGGGACTTAGGTGTTGAAGAGGTCTTTGCGTATGAGTTGTCTAGCTACCCTACTGCTCTGTTCGATAAGTGGGGGAGGCTCAGGGAAGCCAATAAACCACAGCTAGGAAATGAGATAGCTGCTGTTGTTCCCAAGTCGTCATTGGAATCATTTGAGGAAGAAAGGACTGTGACCCATGTTCTGGATGGTGGTTCCTTATTGCAAAGGATTCCATGGAAGAAGGGTGACACATTTGAGGACATTGCAAGCATGTACATGAAGCATGTTTCCAAAAACTTTCTCAACCCGGTGGTTGTATTCGACGGTTATAAATCAGGACCTACTACCAAGGACATGACACACAATCGACGATCAAAAGGAGTCTTTGGTCAAAAGGTGATGTTCACTCCAACCATGCCCCTTCGGTCAAAAAAGGAAAACTTCTTGTCAAACTCGGACAATAAGCAAAACTTCATTGACTTATTGTGTGAAACATTCAAGGCAAATGGAATTGACTGTGTCAATGCGCCAGCAGATGCAGATGTCATGATTGCGAAGAAGGGAATTGAGCATGCAAGGGAAACCGTGACATATGTGATAGGTGAGGACACAGACTTGTTGGTGCTGTTGTGTCATTATGCGGAACGAGGGATGAATGATTTGTACTTCAAGTCGAGCAAGGAAGGTGGGAAATGTTGGCATATTAACTCAGTAGCAGAAGCTCTCGGTGAAAGCATCTGTCGTGTCCTGCCAGTTGTCCATGCACTCTGTGGATGTGACACAACCTCACGACTGTATGGTATTGGTAAAGGGGCTGCCTTGAGGAAAGTGAGGGAAGACAACGGTTTCTTGAAATGTATAGAAGCATTCTGTTGCCAAAGTGGAAGTAAAGACGCGATATCATCAGCTGGTGAAAAGGCCTTGGTTTATTTGTACGGGGGAAAAGGAAATGACACCCTTGACGGACTGCGAAAGACAAAGTTTTGCAACAAGGTGGCAAAAAGTTCAACTACCGTTGAAGTTCACAGCCTTCCCCCAACAACCGATGCAGCCAAATACCACTCGTTCCGAGTTTATTGTCAGGTCCAGGAATGGATGGGGAACTGTGTGGACCCCGAGAAATGGGGCTGGTGTCTGCGGAAGGGACAGCTTGAACCGAAGACGATGGATTCGCCAGTGGCTCCTGATTCACTACTGAAATTGGTCAGATGTCAGTGTAAGGGCAACTGTGACACTCAACGCTGTAGTTGCAAACGGAATGAGCTTGAATGTTCCAGTGCATGTGGTCAATGTAAAGGACTCTGTCAAAATAGCAACTTTGATGCAAGCACCGATGATCCAAGTGAATACGAACTCCTATCATGAATTACATAATTGGCTCTGAATGACGTCATACTACGTCATGGTTTTTTTTTTTTTTTTTTTTTTAAAAAAGAGGGACAACAGGTCAAAAAACCCATACAAGCACAAAGTGCCTGTGTCACCCCTTGTGAAAGAGACAGTTCAGCCTGTCTGTAAGGTTTTTCGGCTGTAAATTAACCACTTTCCAGGTGTCCAAAAGTTGGAGACTTTTTATATGTTCATCAGAGGGACCTAATAAACAAGTTAAAGCCAAAAAACGTTGTTTGTAATACATTTATAGGGTCTAGGAGCAACCAGAAAAAAGTTATCTGTAAATTGAAGCTTTGGACGGCGGCCATCTTGAATTTATGCAAATTAACCACTTTCCCGGTGTCCAAAAGTTGGAGACTTTTTATATGTTCATCAGAGGGACCTAATAAACAAGTTAAAGCCAAAAAACCTTCTATTGCAATTTGTTCTAGGTCCAGTTAAATGATTGCTAGATTTACTGGACTATTATTATTAATGCAATCTTGTGCTTGGCTGGTGGAGAATTAAATTAAATAAATTCAATCCGAGTTGTGTGGGAAGTTGTAAAACTTCCTTATATAATACTATGGAAAATGGGTCCTACAACTTGGTATTAAATGGACTACTTCCTCCAAGTAGGATTTTACCATATCCTTAATATAAATAGCAAATGGTTAGCTATTCCTTACCACGCCGTGGTGTAGTTGATTAATGCATGGACTCTCCTCCTGACTGTCCGTGGTTTCTGGTTTGACTGCGTGTACTGTATGTGATATTTTTTATTTTTAATCTCTTCTGTACCGTTGACATTCTTTTTATTTTATTTAGCCTACTCCTAATCGGTCATACTTAGTTTAGGAAGGATCTCTAGCAATTAAAAGGCTTCGAACTATATCCATTAAGCCATTTAACTACTGTAGATCCTTCCTAAGCTGCATACAAATCGTCTAAATGTAGCTCGAATGAAATATAACAGACGTCGCTGGCACTGAAAGGGTTTATTTCCTTTTCATATTTGTTCTTCCCCCAGGCCACCAGTGACGGTAGGAGAGGGGCCCCTGGGTATCGAGGTGACCCTGGAGGTGAGGGACGACCCAGCCTACAGAGTGAAGGTTCAAGTGAAGCATCCGGAGGTCCTGGGGTTCCTGAGGGTGCACGTCCAGGGTGAGGGCTTGATCCCCGACTGTGGCTACAAGGTGTTGGTGGGACAGGCCTACACCAACCTCGTCTGTACTTTACCGTCCCTCGAGGCTGACTCCAAGGTATTACCAGGCGTACAGGCCACGGGTACACTTACCTTAAGTGCAGGTTTTTGGTTTTCCTGGAACCCCTTCTCCTTCAGGCTTAGCCCCATTATTCTTTAGATGTTATGACATTCCCCCAAATACTTTGGCGATTTTAAGACCTTTCGTCCCATTTATTTGCCTTTATCAAGACATTTTGTGCCATTTAGGTGTCGATTTTATTCCTGTCGAGTAATAGCAAACCTATAATGCAGGAGGAACCGCGCTTCGGCCGGGACATTTTTCTACCGAAAACTATCCTAACTATACAAGTAGAGGGGCTCTCTCGAGAGAGAGAGCGAGCCTCTGTCTACGCTGGCGGAGGTATGCACTCTACCGATCACCTCCAAAATAAAACGTCTTTTTCCTTGGCTCATAGCATATCTTCCCACCAAATTTCGTGAAAATCGGTTCAAAACTTTGTAAGCCGCTTACGCTGGCGGAGGTATACGCTCTACTGATTGCCTCGAAAATGGAATAACTTCGTAGTTGGGGCATATTCTATCTATCCACCAAATTTCGTGGAAAGCAGTTCATAACGTTTTGAGATATCTCGTTTACAAACAGACAAACGGAGGCGAAAATATAATCTCCCCAACTTTGTTGGCGGAAGTAATTACTCTAGTCTTTCTTTAGTTATAGAGATTAGTGGTCCAGGTTTCTGGCCCAATAATAATGATGGACTATATTTGGTGTTAGTGGGCTATTAGATGTAAGAAATATATAATACATCCTCAATAATCAACTCTGCGTAATAGTACCACACGAAAAACAAATCTGTCGTCGTCGTCGTCCGTCTGTCTCGGAACTCCTCCTAGACCGTTGGACGGATTTTCACCAAATTTCACACGAACATTTGTTGCGTGAATGCGAACGTCAGTCAAAAAATATTTTTTGAATTTATGCAATAGTTATGATTTTAGGTCCAAAATATGGTTTTACCCCCCCCCCCAACCCTCCCAGAGCCCCACCCCCCCATCCAGCAATGATGGCGTTCTGGGAGCGAAAACATCTCGCTAGCATTTGCTAGGTTAAGTTAGTTTAGTTGGCATCAGAAGTGATGGTAGTAATATTTGGATTTATGGTGCTAGTAGTGATAATGGTGATAATAGTAGTGATGATGGTTGTAGTTGTATTGATGATGATGACAGTAGTGATGATGATGACAGTAGTAGATAATTATGATGGTGACAGTAGTAGATATGATGGTGACAGTACTAGTAGTAGTAATGATGGTCATAATAGTAGTGATGATGGTGACAAGTAATTATGATAGTTGTAGTGATAATAATGACAGTAGTGATGATGGTAGTGACGATGGTGAGTAGTAGTGAGGATGGTGATATTTGTAGTGATGATGACAATAGTTGTGGTGATGAAGATCATAGTAATGGTGATGATGGCAGTAGTAGAGATGATGGTGACAGTAGGATAAATGATGGTAATATTTGTGACAGTAGTAATGATGATGGTTATAGTAGTAGTGGTGATGTTAACAGTAGTAATGATGATTGTAAGATGGTGGTGATGATATTAGTAATGATGGTTGATAGTTGTAGTATCAATGATGATAGTAGTGATTAAGATGCTAGTGACAATGGGCAGTGATGATGGTGAGAGTAGTAGTGATGATTGTAATTGTAGTAGTGATAATGATCATAGTAATGGTGATGATGACTACTCGTGATGATTGTGGCAGTTGTAGTGATGATGGCAGTAGTAGTGATTATGTTGATTGTGATTGATGATGGTATTAGTAGTGATGATGGTAACCCATCGCAGAGTTGGGTATGCCGTTTTGATTTGGGGCAAAACGGCACGTCTACTTTATTTATAGTTGATAACATGGATTTGTATCTAATCCGTGAAATTATGTATAGAAATAATTATAGAAATGGTTGACTTACAAGAACAATTTGCTATAAAAATGCTAATTAGTCTTATTATTTAAGTACTGCGTAAGAAAATACACTCCTACTTCAATCATGCTAATTTTCCTTCCATACGTATAATCACAGAGTGTATACGAATTCGTGTGACCAACTGTACATTCGGAGGCTATTCGTGGACCCCCTACGTTTTTCTTTATGCAATTACAACTATGTTGATTGATTTTTGGATGGATCTTGCTTTTCATTAATTAGCATATATAGTTTTGTAGTTAATTTATAGACAATAATATTTATAAAATCGTTTCCAGAGATCTACTTCCATAATTAGGAATAGGTGCAGTCCACGAATATTTATGAGTGGGCTAAAGTCTATGGCATCCGAGTGCGCAGTTGGTCACGTTAAAAGGGCTCCAATCCTGACGTTATTCTTGACTTGCAGTGTGCTGGCTTAATAATCCATAAGGGTTGATAGCCTCTGAAGTCCTATTTTAACTAACTATCTATGATATCGGAGTGTACATTGCATAATACAGACAACTGAACTAATATTTGTTGAACAGATCGTGTTTTCGCTGCTGTTCAATTACTCGTCGGTGAAGCTACTGAATGAAGCTAAGACCCAAACTCCCCCTAGCCTACCGCTGAATCTGTTGGTCACTAGCGATACGGAGGGAGACACCAACCCCTCCAATAACGGGGTCTTCCTCAGGCTCAATGTCCAAACGGCCTCCATACTCTACACTAAAGCGTAGGTTGTGTGTGTGTGTTTTTTTTTTTTTTTTTTTAATAGCAACAACATTATTTCAGCATTACTTTTTATGTGTGTGTGTGTGTGTGTGTATGTATGTGAGTAAGAGGGAGAGAGAGAGTTTAAATAGCAACAACACAAATGTTCAGCCTTACCACCACCATATAATAAAGTTGATGTGCAGCTTTCAATTTAAAATAAATAAATAAAATTAAATTAAAATTAAATACATACAAAAACTGCATACCCAACTCTGCAACCTATAATTCTGAAATTGGAGTTTAATGTTGTTGGTAAAAACATGATATATATATATATATATATATATATATATATATATATATATATATATATATATATATATATATATATACAGTATATATATATATAATATATATATATATATAAGAACATAAACATAAGAACATAAGAAAATGGGAGTAAGCCGATTGGCCTAAGCAAGGCAGATCCCTGTCCCACACAACCCCAATTACAAAGCACAATTATAGGCTCAACACTCTAATACCCTGAGGATCATCTTACCAAAACGGTTAGAGATTAACGCAGGATTACGGGGTCTGCAGAGCACTGATGGGCCCAACCCGGCTGATCCCCCTTCACACCCAACCCTTCTCGTCCATATGCTTATCCAATTTTATCTTAAAGCTCCCTACCGTTTTTAATCCCACTATAGCACCTGGTACTCCATTCCACCTATCTACAACTCTGTTACCAAACCAATATTTGCCTATATCTTTTCTGAAACGAAATTTATCTAATTTGAAACCATTGGTACGAGTTCTTTCGCTATCACTGAGCTTTAGTACATTTGTCATGTCCCCTTTGTTAAACCCACTAACCCACTTGAACGAGGTACCTCTATCATATCCCCTCTAACTCTGCGTCTCTCTAACGAATGTAAACCTAATTTCTTCAACCTTTCTTCATACGGAAGATTTCTAATATTATGGATCATTTTTGTCATTCTACGCTGTACTCTCTCCAATGAATCTATGTCCATTCTGTAATAAGGACACCAAAATTGGACAGCATAATCCATATGGGGTCTCACTAATGACAAGTAAAGTTTTAAGATAACATCAGCAGTTCTGTTACTCACACTCCTAGAGATAAACCCGAGAATCCTGTTTGCCTTATTACGAACGCTTATACACTGTTTTCTAGGCTTCAAATCATTGCTAACAAACACACCTAGATCTTTCTCGCAGTCTGAATTTTCTAATTCTAAATTAGCTAGTTTATATTAAACATTTGTTTGCATCTTCCCTATCTTTAATACCTTGCATTTGTCAATGTTAAACTTCATCTGCCAATTTACTGACCATTCATGTAAGGTATCTAGATCCCTTTGGAGGCACTCTATATCGCTATCTGAATCAATTGATCTCCCCATTTTAGTATCGTCTGCGAATTTACTTATCCTACTAGTTATACCTAAATCTAGGTCATTTATGTATATAAGAAACAACAGGGGACCTAATACCGATCCCTGGGGGACACCACTTTTGACTGCTCCCCACTCTGACTTGGTACCATTTATGCTGACTCTTTGTTTCCTACCAATTAGCCATGACCTAATCCATCCCAACAACGACCCTCCTATTCCATGTGCCTCAACTTTTCTCATCAATCTCTCATGAGGGACTCTGTCGAAAGCTTTACTGAAATCTAAATATATAGTATCATATGGCTTGTCACTATTTACTGCTTCATATACCTCTGAGAAAAAGCTAAGCAAATTAGTAAGGCAAGAACGTCCCTGAGTGAATCCATGCTGAGAAGAATTTATTAAGTTAAATTTTACTAAGTGGCTTCTAATTTTCCTAGCAATAATAGACTCTAGCAACTTTCCTATGATATGGGACGGTAATTGGATGCTATCGATTTATCACCTTTTTTGAAGATCGGAACTACATTTGCAAGCTTCCAAGCTTCTGGAACTAAACCTGTTTCTAATGACTTGTTAAATAAAAATGCTAATGGGCTACTTAACTCATCTCTGCATTCTTTTAATACTCTAGCATATACCTCGTCAGGAACAGGCGATTTTTGAGGTTTCAGTCTGTCAATTTCCTTAAGCACATCATTTCTACTTATACTAACTGTACTTAACATATTTTCTATACTATCACTATATACCATATTGACTTCTGGAATCTGTGCCAAATTTTCATTAGTGAAAACGGAAAGAAACTGACTATTTAATGTACTGCACATTTCTAAATCATTTTCTGTTATTTCTCCTATTGAAGTTTTTAGGGGGCCTATTACATCTCTAACTTTAGATTTATATAGTTGGTAAAAAGCTTTAGGGTTATTTTTTGAGTCACTGGCTATCCTTATTTCATAATTTTTCTTTGCTTTCCTGATTTCCTTTTTGACCTGTCTTGATAGAGTCTGATAGTATATATGTAAATGATTTTCGCCTTTCTTTATTTTTCTATATATTCCTTTCTTTTTTCCTATAAGATCTATTAGCTTATTAGTCATCCATGTTGGTTGGTTCTGCGTCGATCTAAATCTTCTTTTAGGGATATATTTATTTTGAACATTGTGGAGTGAAGCAATAAACTGAAATATATATATATAAATATATATGAAATATATATATATAAATATATATATACTGTATATATATATATATATATATAGATAGATAGATAGATAGATATAGATGGATATATACTGTATATAGATGGTTAGATAGATAGATAGATATAGATATAGATATAGATATATATATATAGATATTTAAATATATATATATATATATATATATATATATATATATATATATATATATATATATATATATATATATATATATATATATATATACATATATAATTATATACAGTATATATATCGATAAAACACACCATCTGAGGAAGAGCACTTTATTGACAACGTTTCGCAGATAGCTTCATCATGACACTAACAAATACTGATCAAGATCAATAATAGTAGTGAAAGGGGGTTAGAGGGGAGTGGGGATAGGGCAAGAATAAGTTGGATTGAAGTACATTTTAGTCAGAGAGAAAGGTTTCCAGGCTTGACTGGAACTGCCTGAGGGTTTCCTAATTTAGCTGCTAAAGAGACTGGCCAGGGCAAGGTCGACAGGGGCGCGTTGGGGGAGACTCCTTGCTGGCATGGGTATCATCTGCCATTTCCGACATTGTCTGTTCGGGGAGGGGGGGGGGGGGGGTTGTGATCCTCATGGTTTTTTATATGTGTTCGTCATGTGACTAACAGTAAATCGGCGCTCAGCAGATCCCCGTAATCTTGTGTTAATCCCTGACCATTTTGGTGGGGTCAGTGCTCAAGGTATTAGTGAGTTGGGCCTATAATTGGGCCTTGTAATTGGTGTTGGGTGTGACAGGGATCTGCCTTGCGTGGACCGATCGGCTTTTTGCAGACTCCCATTTTCTTATGTTCTTATGTATCTAAAATGTCATCAGCATAACTCCAATTCTACCGTCATGAATATGGTGTAATTCAAATTAAAAATATAGCAAAAGGGAAAAATGAGGACCATGATGTGTGACCTTCACCTTTCACCTTGACCTTTGGCTAACGAAAACAAAATATTTGGACAGTCGTCGCATTGACCAACCGAATTTGCCAACAGCACTTTGACTGACTGTTCCGTTTACTTATATATTTTCTAGATCTCAAGTGACGGCGTCTCTTCCGTGGATTGACCTCCCAATCTACCAAGATTGGAAGCCAAAGCGTCACATTTTTTCCTTTGCCCCTCAACTTTCTCTTCATAATTGCTGAGGGGCACAGGGCCCTGGGTGGTGCTTTGGTTTCCCGGGCGTTTCCGCACCCTCCTCAGCTCCCCGCCATGGAGTGGCTTCGGTTACCCAGGCTTTATTGTGGTCGGCAGGGAGGATTCTGTGGGGGCGCTCGGTTATGGCCTTGGCCTTGCTCAGGGACTTGGGGCTGTTCGGCCAGGCAGCTTGGGGAACAACAACAACAACAACAACAGCATTTTGAAATTTGACCTTGACCTTTCACCTTACCCTTTAGACTATTTATCTAAGATTTGGTAAATATAATATCAAGGTTACCAGTAACTTGTATAATGAAAATGAACACATTTTTAGTAAAACTAAACATATATGAAATATTGACCTTATATTTAACCTAGACCTTTGACCTTAGCCTTTAAGTAAAATAGAAAATTTATTTTTGACTGACCGTCACATTTACCAAATGGATATACCTGTGAAGTTTGGTGAAAATCCATCGAACAGTCTAGGAGGAGTTTTCGGACGGACGACGACGGACAACGATGGACGACAGACAAGCTGGCTGGTGGCGCATAGTATACGGGCAGGATCTTTATGCGCGATACCACTGCTTATGCAGAGTTGATAATATAATAACCCCCCCATAATGTTTTCAGTGACGCCCGGCCGGAGACGCAGACGGTGGTGGTAAACGAGACGGCCACGAAGGAGGAGTTGGAGCAAGCCTCAGAGCCCCCGTACAGCCCCTTGCCCGTGGACCGCCTGGGGCCACACCTCACTCATCACTTCTCTCTCTACAACAGGGGCCCTACTCCAATCCTCAGTGCTAAGGTTAATATAATCTCTCTCTCTCTCTCAATTGCCGAAGAGAACAGAGGGTGGGGAGAGAGCCTTCTTCTTTGCTATCCTTTCCTTCCACTTTCCCTTACTCTCGGGTTAGCTATCTCTACTAGAATTGAGTCCTGACCACCTCGCTGGGATCGTAAGGTCTGTGTGAACAGTGTATCTATGTAAATATATGTAAACATCTATCTTTCTCTCTCTCTTGTAGAGTTTATTACGTATACTCTATTCTTAATGTGTTAATTGTGCGTATACCAATTACAAGAAGTTTCCCCCATTTAGGTGCCAATTTATGCCCCCCTTCCCCCTGAAGGCGATGTTACACAAGTTATTTTAAGGCAATTTTCGATGAGCAAATTTTGTTCTCGTTATATTTCGGGGTATTTCTCATTGTTATTGGCAACTATACCCAGAAATCCCGACTTTTACTTCTCATAACTCAAAAATAACTAGAGTAATCGAGCGAATATTATTATCATTTGGGAAGAGTCAGTCCGGGAATAGGTGTGGACATTATGCTATAGCTTTTTTTTTACAGAGGTTAGGGATCAAGATTTCTGGCCTGATTATAACGAATGGACTATTATTAGAAACTATGTTGTCTCAGGAGGATAACTTTAATATAGAAGTTGTCAGACCACAATTGGCCCCGAAAATTGCCGGAAAGAGCGCTCGTGTGACACCAGCTTTACCCCTAATATACACTGTAATAATAAACATTTTATTATAACAAAAGTGATACGTATAATAAATGTTTTAATCCCTTCTGTAATGGCGACGTCTTTTTCATTATATTTTAGCTACATTTAGACGATTTTATGAAGCTTAGGAAAGATATATGCTAGCTAAAATTATTAATTGAGACAATTTTTAGCATTTTAATTGGTATAAACCCTTGCTAAGCTGAATAAGATCGTCCAAAAGTTGCCACAATACAGTGTAAATGATGTCACCGGTGCAGAAAAGGTTAAGAGTTTACGTGTTCAAAATAGCACACATAAATGCTAAAAAATTGGTTATGTGTATCAGTATAATGTTCTGTTGCAGCTAGGCGTTCATTTTATACATTGTACCCCCTGAATCATCATATTGCTGATGATACAGCCTTAAACCCCTTCTGTACCGGCAACTTCTTCTGAACTTTAATCTGGCTACTATTTGACGATTTTATTCAGTTTCAATATAATATACTCCAGCAATTGATAGGCTTCGAACTATCACACTTATTCCTTTTTACTACCACAGATCCTTCTTAACCCCTTATTGGCGGCGCACGACATATGTCGAGTGAAATCAATTTGGACTATGTGGCGGTGCACGACATCTGTCGAGCACCATTTTCAGCACGTAATGTTGCTGAGAGAGAGAGCTGAGCGGTGGGATGAGCGTAGTAACCTTATGACCGCTCCCCACGACCACCGCGGGTGTACTGAACTGTATTCTAACTTTCTCCCCCTTTTCTAACTCGCTACACAGGGAATTATGTAAGGAAATTACCTTATTTCAGGGTGTTTGCACTCGTGTTGCACGATCGTTGCAAGAGAACCAGTAGTCGTACAAGGATGGTTCGGGTGTCATTGGAAAGCTCTGTTTACGCCCTTTCAGGGATAGATACTTGTTTTACGCTCTGGGTCTTATTTAGGCATGAAAATGAGCACGGAAACAACCCTATTTAGGGTAAAAAAAAAACGCTGGGCGCTACGGTCAAATAGACCACCTAGCCCGCTAAATAAGGGTTAAACTGCACAAAATCCTCTAAACATACCTAAAATATAATATAAAAGACGTCGCCGGTACAGAAGGGGTTAAGGAGTGATAATGAGTGGGAGTTGCATGGTCTGGTAAATATGTTTGGAAATGTGTGTGAGAAACGGAACCTGAAGGGAAATGTGGGAAAAAGTAAGGTTATGGTCTTTGAAAGGGGCATCATATTGGCATTATCATTGTCATCATTTTCACCACTAGCATCACTATATTTTCATAACCATTGCCGTCATTATCACCATTATCATCATCATATTGTCATAACCATTGCCATCATTATCACCACTATCATCATCATATTTTCATAACCATTGTCATTATTATCACCACTATCATCATATTGTCATACCCATTGTCATTATTATCACCGCTAGCATCATATTATCCTCATCATTACCATCATTATCACCACTATCATCATCATATTGTGTGTTAACCCTCATCCCTAATCTTTTTCTCCCCTGTAGCTTGTGTTCCAGCTCCCCCTGATCCTGGGCTCTGAGTTGGCCACGTACTTTATGGAACAGCCTAGGACAGTGGGACCAGTTACCTGCCCGACCATCACCACCAACCCATACGGCCTCCAGGTCAGTGGTTAAGCCCCGACGCTTGCCCCCTCTTACTACAATTACCTTCCTTACCACCTACTTCTTCCCTTGACCCCATCTTCGCCTCGAGACATCTGAGTTACCAGATGTATATGACTTGTCTCTTCCGACTCTCACCCCCCTACTAAAACTCCCTTCCTCATCACCTACTATAGTCCATTCATTATAAGTAGGCCAGAAATCGTGAACCCAAACATCGGGAACTCAAAAAAGAGTTAGAGCAAATGGACTGTACATTTGCACACCTATTCCCTGGCTGACTCTTCCGAAATGGTAGAAATGTCAGCTCGATTACTCAAGTCGTTGTTTAGTTATAGAGGTTAGTGGTTAAGATGTTTAGCCTAATTAGGCTATATTGAACAGACTATACTTCACCTGTCCCCATCTTTGCTTAGAGACATTTGAGCTACCAATTGTATATGGCTCGTCTCTCTTTCCTGTATAAATGTATGTATGAAATATCAGATAAACATTATATTGCGAGTATAACTATGACAACTGTGTACAATGATTAAGAGGGAGGGGTATCTGGACCCCTTCTCCCTCATGCTTAGCCCCATTAGTTTTGATTGAGATCTTAAAGACATTCGCCCCATTAGTTTGGCGATTTTATGACCTTTCGTGCCATTTAGGTGTCGATTTTTTCCTATAATCTATATGTTTACTTATATATTTGTCCTCCAGCCACCCAGAGTGTCTCGCCGTTCCACCGACTCTCACACCTCCACCACCACCACCTCCACCACCCATGACATCTCAACCACCAGTGAAGCAAATATGGGTGAGAATTTCTCCTCTTTATATACATCTTATGTAGCTATAATTGTGTGGTATAACATTATATTCTCTCTCTCTCTCTCTCTCTCTCTCTCTCTCTCTCTCTCTCTCTACCATTACTTAACCACCACAATTAGACTACCATAATTTGACTACCATAATTTGACTACCATAATTTGACTACCATAATTTGACTACCATAATTTGACTATCACAACTTAACCACCACAACTTGACTACCATAATTTGACTATCGTAACTTAACTACCACAATTTAACCACCACAACTTGACTACCATTACTTGACTCCCACATTTTAACTACCACTTTGCGTTCCCCAGCCCTCCACCGTGACCGCCGTGATGTGGTGTCGTCCTCCGAGAGCTGGACCACGGAGCCCCAGGCCGAGATGATGACCACCTTTGACCCCAGGCACCCGGCATTGTTAGAGAGGTCAGGTCGTGTTAAGGGAAGGTTTGGATTCCCTTCTCCTTCTTGTTTAGCCCCATCAGTTTGGCGATGTCAATTTCTTTTTTGATGTTATTGTGTCGATTTCCTCCTGGCGAGCGATAGCAAGTCTTTAATTTAGGAGGAACCGCCCTTCGGCCAGGACATTTCCCTACCGCAAAATGTACAAATGTATCTCGAAGGGGGATGTTGGGGGTATTTTTTAAAGTTTGATGGACGTCTTGGGAGAAAACTTAACATATGGAGGTCAATACGATTAAATACAAATACTATCAGAGGACCAACTAGGAAATAGTGATCATAAATCTATTTATTTAAATATATAATGGACAGGAAATGCTAAAGAGAATACGACACTTATCCCAGATTTCAGAAAAGCTGGTTATGGTGGGCTAAGAAGAACCTTAAGTGTGGACCCTATGGTTAAACAAATAAGTCAGGATAAGCCAGAGTTAACTTGACAGCTACTTTGGTTTGAATAAGAATAATGTTTAACATAGTTAACTTATATCTAGCTACATTAAAATAATATAAGAATTGTGTATTTACTGTATATTTCAGCATAACTAATTAACAGGTAACTTTTAAGACTGATCTTGAAACTGAGAACTGAACATTTATGTATATATCAATTGGTAGGGAATTGAAAACCATTGCCACTTTATAGGCTACCGACCCTTCAGGATTATTAAGCCAGCATAAGTCAGAAAGAAAGTCAAGACAGGCGCCTCTTTTCGGAAAACTCTAGTCCCTTGAGTGGGGATGTTTTGGCGTCTACTTTTATTCAATTCAAGTGCACACAATTAATAATTTTGATATTTCTTCTTGCAGAGTACAGTCCAAGGATGGAAACAACCAGGAAGTAGAGTGCTTCCGGCCGGAGTGTACAGTCACGTGAGTACGGTTGTCTAGTAGTTCATTATTAATTTGTCTACCAAAATATGCACAGATTTATCTCGAAAGGGAGGGGGGGGGGATATAATTCAAAGGTTCATGGAGGTATATGGAGGAACCTAAACGAATAACAAAATGAGAATACATATATAGATTATTCTATCTATCTATTGCCTAACGAATTGATCCCCGAAGGGGTGGCCACGATAGAACCGCCCCCATGCACCTCTGTCCCCAGTCAGTCGACGTCCCACCTCCCAACCAGCACCACCTTCATCCATATACTTCCTCACTCCATCCTTACACCTCTCTTTCGGTTTATCTCTCCCTCTCTGTCCTTCCACCTCGCTCTCGTACACCCTCTTATTCATTCTCTCGCTTCCCATACGTTCCATATGGCCGAACCATCTCAAGGTGTTCCTTTTCACACTTTCCAGCACATCTACATCCACACCACACCTCCTTCTTACTTCCTCATTCGTCTGTCTATTCTTCCATGTAACTCCGCACGCACTTCTCAAGTAACTCATTTCCACCCCTCTCACTCTTGGTCTGAGTCTCTCCACCAACGTCCATGCTTCGCTTCCATAAGTCAGTGTCGGGATTACCACACTGTCATGCAAGGACTTCTTCACTTCCATACTGACCACCCTATTTCTTGTTACTGCTTTCAGCATTCCTACAACCCTATTCCCCTGTTGCACCCTCTCCCGCACTTCTTCATCCATAGTCCCATCTTTACTCAACACATTGCCCAGATACTTAAATGAGCTGACAATCTCCATAGCCTGACCGTTCAACTTCACCTCACACTCTGTGGCTTCACCCCTTTCAAAGACCATAACCTTGCTATTCCCCGCATTTACCTTCAGATTCCGTTTTTCGCACACTGTTCCAAACATATTTACCAGACCCTGCAACTCCCATTCATTATCGCTAATCAGAACTTTATCAACAGCAAACAGCAGTACAGGTAGCTTTCACTCATTTCCCTCCCTTATCAGCGATACACCATCATCCACTGCTCTTCCTTGTATTTCTTTAATGACTCCATCCATATATACAGTAAACAACCCTAGGGACATCACACACCCCTGTTTCAACCCAACATTCAGATCAAAGAACTCGCTCTGCTCATTCTTCACACGTACTACCACCTTTGCACCCTCATAAATGCTCTTCACTGCTTTCAGCAACTTGCCATCTACTCCGTATATTCTAAGTACTTTCCACATACCTTCTCTATCCACTCTGTCATAGGCCTTCTCTAAGTCCATAAAGGCAACATACAGCTTTTGTTGCTTTTCCAGATATTTCTCTACAACACATTTCAAGGTAAAAATCTGATCTACACATCCTCTTCCCTTCCTAAAACCGCCCTGCTCTTCACCTATCCATTTCTCCGTTCTCGCTCTCACTCTCTCAATCACTACCCTACTGTACACCTTCCCTACCAAGCTTAAAAGACATATTCCTCGGTGGTTACCACACATTCCTCTTTCCCCTTTACCCTTATATAGAGGGACTATTATGCCTGTCTTCCAGTCATCAGGTGCACTCCCCTTCTCCCATGCTAGTTTGCACATTTTCCATACCCATGTGATCACTATCTCACCACCATACCTCAGCATTTCCCCACACACTCCATCTATTCCTAGTGCTTTCCCCAACTTCACTCTTTTCATGGCTTCCCACACTTCTGACCTCCTGATCCCCGCCTCCTCCTCCACTACTTTTCTTCTTCTCCCTCCCATACCTCTTCCAACTATGTTTGCTGGCGCTTCATTCCTTACATTTAGCAATTCGTTGAAGTACTCCCTCCATCTTTCGACTCTCTCTTGCTTCTCGGCTAGCACTCGCCCATTCTTATCTTTCACACCCTTACTGTTTCCCTTGCTACCTTCCCTAACTTTTTGTACTTCTTTCCAGAACAGTTTCTTACCCTCCCTCCATTTTACACTCAAATTCCTTCCAAATTCCTCATCTACTCTTCTCTTACTTTCCTTCACTACTCTCATTACCACTCTCTTTTTTCTCCACATACCTTGCTCGTTTCTGTCTCTCCAAATCTTCATTCCTTAATAATAATAATAATAATAATAATAATTATTATTATTATAGTAATAATAATAACTCTCTCCCTTCTACAGGTGCGAGGTGGGCCTTCTGCAGGAAGATGAGTCGGTTCAGGTGTACTTCTCCAGCTACCTCGTCATGGCCACCGTCAGTAAGGTCGGTACAGTTATTATATTCCTCTCCAATAATATTAATATGAGGAATAATAATACAAATAAAGATAATAACAATAACAATAATATATATTATAATAAATAATTATATGTTTTCGTATAAGGCTCTTACAGAGTATAGTTTTACACACAGTTTAATTATAATACTAAAGGGGTTTTACACATTCACGACGAATGCCATGACAAACCCCAAGCTGGAAACCATGTTCCTCAGGGCCGAAAAGGCCATGATTTAAGCGTGGCACGACGGTGTAACGATGATGCCATGACGATCGACAATGGACCTACAACGACGCCAGCTGTACGACAACGGGCCACGATGTCTATTGCGACTCTATATATAAAGGCACTCTAGTCTACCTTATTATGACCGTGCATTCCATCCCCAGGTGCGGAACAAGACAGCCAGCGTACTGACGTGGGTGGAAGCTGAGGTGGAACAGCATGGGAGCACCATAATAAACCCAAGGGCATCAGCTGTTACGTATATAGCCATGATCAAGCCTAAGGTACTGTGAGAGAGAGAGAGTGAGAGTGAGTAAGTGTGTGTGTGCCGTAATAATAACAATAAATGCCTGGGAGCGAGAGGAGTAGCGACAGGTCACGGGATAGTGGTTGTCATGGGATCTTAACACTATCTGGTCCGACGCTCTCGGGGTTATTATATTAGGCTTACTAATATTAACGATTTTTTTTTTTTTTTTTTGCCATTTTGGAGCAATGTTATTTTAGTTTGTCCCCTAAGCTACTCAAAACCGCCTTCCCAGAATTAAAAAATACAAATAAAAAATAAAATCCCTTCAAGCAAAATGTGTACATTTTTCGTTAGAAAAGTGTCCAGGCCGAAGGCCGATTAATCGAAGTAACAAGTTCGCCATCGCTCGCCCAGAATAATATCGACAGCTGAATAGGGTGAACCCGCTTAGTGTCGTCAAATAACTTCTATTCCAAATTGCTTATTACCGGGTCCTGAAGGAGTAGGTAATGTTTAGTAGTATTTAGCAGTGTATGAATGTGTTAATAGGGCCGAAATGGAGATGTGAATGTGGTAATGGGGCCGGAATGGAGGTGTGAATGTGGTAATGGGACCGGAATGGGGGTGTGAATGTGGTAACAGGGCCGGAGTGGAGGTATGAATGTGATAATGGGGCCGTATTGGAGGTATGAATGTGGTAATAGGGCCGGAGTGGGTGTATGAATGTGGTAATAGGGCCGGAGTGGGTGTGTGAATGTAATAGGGCCGGAGTGGGTGTATGAATGTGGTAATGGGGCCGGAATCGGGGTATGAATGTGATAATGGGACCGGAGTGGAGGTGTGAATGTGATAATGGGGCCGGAATGGAGGTGTGAATGTGGTAATGGGGCCGGAATGGAGGTGTGAATGTGGTAATGGGGCCGGAATGGAGGTGTGAATGTGGTAATGGGGCCGGAATGGAGGTGTGAATGTGGTAATGGGGCCGGAATGGAGGTGTGAATGTGGTAATGGGGCCGGAATGGAGGTGTGAATGTGGTAATGGGGCCGGAATGGAGGTGTGAATGTGGTAATGGGGCCGGAATGGAGGTGTGAATGTGGCAATGGGGCCGGAATGGAGGTGTGAATGTGGTAATGGGGCTGGAATGGAGGTGTGAATGTGGTAATGGGGCCAGAATGGAGGTGTGAATGTGGTAATGGGGCCGGAATGGAGGTGTGAATGTGGTAATGGGGCCGGAATGGAGGTGTGAATGTGGTAATGGGGCCAGAATGGAGGTGTGAATGTGGTAATGGGGCCAGAATGGAGGTGTGAATGTGGTAATGGGGCCAGAATGGAGGTGTGAATGTGGTAATGGGGCCAGAATGGAGGTGTGAATGTGGTAATGGGACCGGAATGGAGGTGTGAATGTGGCAATGGGGCCGGAATGGAGGTGTGAATGTGGTAATGGGGCCGGAATGGAGGTGTGAATGTGGTAATGGGGCCGGAATGGAGGTGTGAATGTGGTAATGGGGCCGGAATGGAGGTGTGAATGTGGTAATGGGGCCGGAATGGAGGTGTGAATGTGGTAATGGGGCCGGAATGGGAGTCAGACCTAGTTTGAATGACCTAACTCGACCCATAAAGTAGATAATTCAATTAGTGCAACAATGTCAAGGATTTTCAATAATGTATTATATTATTATTATTATTATATTATTTTTGTGGTAATGAATATGAATGCAAACTATACTGTCAAATTTAACTGCGCAAAAATGAACACACATGAGAACTGGTACGCAAAATGTGTGTAATAATTGTTTGGCATTATAATTCGATTACTTACTTCCGGCTAATTTGAACACATTTTGTTTGTCTTCATATAAATTTTATGTGTTATGTAATGATGGCCAAATTATATTGTAAAAGTTATATTTTGGCTTAGTTCTAGTGAACATATCATAGTTTTGGAGGACACAGGTGAGAAGAAGCATATATTATATCAAATTCAGGTTAACCCTTTTTATTATTAGATGTTTTTATTCAGTTTAAAAAGGGCCTTCAGCAATTAATTGACAGGCTTCGAACTATTTAATTTAACCCTTTTGGCTAACACTGATCTTTCTTAAACTGCACAAGATCGTCTAAATATAGGTTGAATGAAATTAAAAAGACGTCGCTGGTACAGTAGAGGTTTTGATGCTAGGTAGATGGTGCTCACAGTGCTTCCCGTTTTCTTTACCCCAAACAGAAAATGAGGTTCTATTCCATACCATTATGGATCCTACTGTTAAATTAATATGTTGTTGCTTACTTTCCTTCGTAATTAATTTTAATAATTTAAAGTTTGTGTTGACAGTGCCTCCCGTTTTCTCTCCCCCCCCCCCCCCCCCCCCCCCCCCCCCCCCCCCCACCCCCCCCCCCCGAACAAAAAAGGTGGTTCTCTTTCATACCGTTATGGATCCTACTGTTTAAATATACTGTATATGCTATTGCCAACTTTCCTTCGTAATTCTTGGTAATCATTAATAGTTTATGTTTACAGTGCTTCCCGTTTTCTTCCTTCCCAACAGAAGAGGGGGTTCTATTCCATACCGTTGTGGATCCTACTGTTGGCCATCATATCCTCTATCGTCCTGTTCCTCCTCATCCTCCTCCTATTGTATAAGGTCAGTTGTATGAAAATTAGTCTATTCATTGTATTTAGGCCAGAAATCGTACCGCCAACCTCTTGTATCTCCGGGAGGGCTGAAGCAAACAGGCTGTAATATTCCACACCTATTAAGGGGGTAGTGGTTATTTATTTGGTCTATATATATATTCATTCAATTCATTTTTACTTTCCGCGCTAGACCTCCATCACGATTAAAAAACACCCCCTAGACGCCCCTTCAAGATTAATTTGTAAATTTTTTGGTAGAAAATTTCCCACGGTTCCTCGACACCTAATTGGCATGATAGGTCTTAAAATTGACAACGAAATGGGGTAAAAGGTGTTAAAATCGCCAAACTAATGGGCCGAACATCTTAAAATCTCAAAACTGATGGGGCTAAGCACGAGGGAGAAGGGAGTGAAAAAAAAATAATAACCCACTCACTGTGGCCGATGTACTGGCACTTCCTATGTAAAAATAAAAATAAGGCCTTAAACTGCGGGTGACGTAGCCACACAGTTTGGTATTACCGACTGAGTTGGTTCCTAGGGTTACGTAGATTGAGCAGAAATTAACCCCTTCTGCACCATGATGTCTTTTTACCCTTGATTCTGGCCATAATTAGACAATTTTATTCAGTTTTTAGTAGGATCTTGATATTAAGAGGGTTTATTGCGATTGTATTTACCCCTTTGAGTCTTAGAGGTAGATTATAAACCAAAGAAAAGCACCTAATGGTAGCCAGAATAAGATGAAAATTATATCATGCTATTGAAGGGGTTGAGAGGAATATATCCAGCAGGGCGTATTCTCACCTATAAGACTCCTTGCACTGAAAGGGTTACCTGATTAACTTGTTCCATAGGGTAGGTATAATAGCTCGATTATCCAACTTCTCTCTGAGTTTTGGAAGGTTGAAGTCGGAAATTCTGGCCTACCTATAATGAACATATAGAGATCCTGTATAAAGAGAAAGCGGCTATCTCTTTCTTTGGAAGCCATTTTGGTGACGTAATTATCAAACAAATTGGTGACTAGCATCATTTTGGAACATGTAGAAATTAGTTGGGATAATGTTTGTTTTTAATTCCATCACATCAGAAATGAAACCCAGCTAAAATATAATCCATACATCAATTATTTCTGTTCATTAATAAGGGATGGAATTAAAATAAATATATAATAATTGAGCATCAATGTAATAGGATAATGTATGTGTGTAAAAGGAATGAGGATAATGGCTAACTTGGAAATCATTATATTTAACCCTGAGAAGATACGATGACTCATTTATTTTCTGTTTTCTGGCTATCATTAGACGATTTTATTCATATAAGAAATGGTATATAGAAGTCAGAGGGTTAATTGATAGAGTTTCTACCCTTTTAATTTCCACATATCCTTCCTAGATTGTATAAAATCGTCTAATTATAACCAGAATAAACTGCTAAAATTCGTCATGATCTTCAAAGGGTTAAGAAAACTATGAGTTGGTCAAGAGAAGATGGAAGGAATAATGTGTGGGAGAACCACTTCCGGTACAACGGTGACCATCCAGCGACGACCAAGGTATGCCGTCGTCATCCATGGCAGATGCACCCCAGCTGCATCTGCGGTCATACCCACGGTGCACCTGCGACGCGACGCGCCTGTGGTGAATGCAGGAATGCCTCAGGCAATCTTGACATATCTCATTAGAGCGACGATCACTTTTGGCACATACCATTGCATGATGGCGTGCATGACGCAGGGGCACTGTCCCTCCCAACAGGTACATCGCCGAGGCTCCTACAGAAATCGTAATTGGCATTTTCCACCGTCATCATTTCGGATAATCTGGAGAGGGATCACTAGGAATGCCCACGTGCATCGGCTCTCTCAGGGTCGCAGTCAAAGTTTGTGAATGTGTGCATGGACCTTAAGGGTGTTCTCCGGTGGTCATGACAAACATTCATATCAACTATATACTGTATATAGATAACCCTATTTTATCGGAGGGAGGTCTTTTGGGGCTTCCCCTGTGTTGCTTCATTAGTTGGAGATTTTAAGATGTTTCATCCTATTAGTTTGGCGATAATAACATGCTTCACCCAATTCAGGTGTCGATTTTGTTTGTGTGAACTATATCGAGTCTGTAACTTAGAAGAAATCAGCCTTTGGCCGGGACATTTTTCTATTAAATAATGTAAAAATGTAGCTTGAAGGGGGTCTGGATGGGAATTTTTAAGCTTGAAGGAAGTCTGAGTTTTTCCTTCCATACATACATTCATGGAGTGGATGCAAATTCGTGTGGTCAACTGTACAACTACTCCTGTTTCCCGGCCACATACTCTCCAAGAGTTCTTACCCCTAGGTTACTTAGCTTTTACCAGGTATATCATGGTCATATATCCTAGCCTTACCTAACTTGTGTATGTGTTACTCAGTTACTTGTTCGTCAAGGGGAATCCACGCAATGCGAGCTAAGCTCATTATTATCGCGCCTCATTAACTGGGAATGTATTGCGTGAAATGCATGTTAAGTGTTTTATGTACTGTTGGAATGGCTGTGGATGTGTGTGTAGTCTGTATTTAGCCAATTGGCGACAACGGAAACGAAGGCTTAGGGTGGATCTGTATGGTACCATTCTCACTATAGACGGTACCGTCTCGCCCGAAGGCTTAGGTAGCCATCAGCTTAGGTGAACCATATGATACCCATCTCGCCTTGTACCATTTTTGCCAACCCCAGATGGGACGTCACAACGTCGTCCACTTATTCCAGGTACCTATTTACAGCTAGGTGAACTGAGGCTAACACATGAAAGGTGTGTGTGTGTGTGTGTGTGTGTGTGTGTGTGTGTGTGTGTGTGTGTGTGTGTGTGTGTGTGTGTGTGTGTGTGTGTGTGTGTGTGTGTGTGTGTGTGTGTGTGTGTGTGTGTGTGTGTGTGTGTGTGTGTGTGTGTGTGTGTGTGTGTGTTGTGTGTGTGGTGTGTGTTGTGTGTGTGTGTGTGTGTGTGTGTGGTGTGTGTGTGTGTGTGTGTGTGTGTGTGTGTGTGTGTGTGTGTGTGTGTGTGTGTGTGTGTGTGTGTGTGTGTGTGTGTGTGTGTGTGTGTATATATATATGTAGGCTGTCTCTGGTCCCTGTACCAATACCACCCAAACGGTCCACAGTATTGCCGTTCAACACACACCATTTAGCTGCATGGGTGAACTGTCAGCCGTGATGAATATTCCCAAACAAACCAGGCAGCGAGTGTATTTTCTACAACCTATAATCCTATCATTGTGGCGAATTTAGAGAGCTCGACCCCAACCTCTCATAGTTTGATAAAATATTTGAGCAAGTGAGCCGATATTTGTACTAATAGATGTATATTTATATATATATATATATGGTAGTTGCACTCAGCCAATACATACATATAGATATTTTACAGCTTTTCCACATGGCGGTACCTTTACTACCATGGAATTGCCTCAGACTATGCTCACGACATGCCTGTGGTCCCTTGTTCGGCGGTAATCGTCATTGAGATCGTTAATGTGTGACAGGCTGGAGATTGAATTGTTTTTGTTTTACTCACAGGCTGGTTTCTTCAAGAGGAACCGGCCGCCCACCACCGCTGGCACCAGACAGAACCTCCTGCCGCCCACCGACCACAACGGGGAGTACATCGGTGACCCCTTGGAGTTCCAGGAGAAGGTGACGGAAACAGAAGATGACGAAGAGAAAGGGAAGGATAAGGATGTGCCGACCTAGAGACTGAGACTTGGGTTAGGTAGTTTAGGTTATGGTAGGTTAGATTAGGATAGATTTGAGTGATTGATTGATTTAGTTTGAATAAGCCAAATATTTATGTACATATTTGTTGCTTACATTATTAGACCATGGTAAGGCTAGGGTTTGATTAGTTTAGTTTGGATATTCTGCGATTATATGGAACGTTTATCGGTGACCCCTTGAAGTTTCAGAAGATGCCAGAAAATGGGGAAGATGATGATGTTCCTACCAAGAGACTGAGCCTTAGATTAGGTAGTTTATATGTTAAGAATTATCTGCAAGTTTAATATGCGATTGTAAGATAAAATGATTGTAGGTGAACATTTGAATACCAGAAAAAGGGGGAAGATGATGAGAAAACTACGCAAACACCATTTGAGGAGGAGCATATTATTGACAAGGTTTTGCAGATAGCTTCTTCAGGTAATTTAGGTTAGTGACCTGAAGAAGCTATCTGCGAAACATATGAATAAAGTGCTCCTCCTCAAATGGTATTTTTATTTTATTAAGAATGTTGGAGTACTATAGAGAATTCATTATGGATTGGCCAAAAATCTTGACCACTAACCTCTATCACTCATAAACGAGTAGAGTAATCAAGCTAATAATGATATCTGTCATTTAGGAGGAGTCAGCCAAGGAATAGGTGTGGAAATATACAACCTATTAACTCTAGCCCCTTTTGAGTTACAGGGGTTAAGAGTTACGATTACTGGCCTACCTATAATGGATGGACTATAGGAGAGAACAATATATACAGACGAGGACATGCCGACCTGTATATATTCCCCTTAGATTAGGTGTTGTATTTTAAGGTTAAGTTAGTGAATTTCTGGCTACCATTAGACGACTTTTCTCTGCTTAGGAAGGTTTTATGATAGTCAACGAATTGATAGAGATACAATACACCTCTCTGATTACTAGACGTACTTCCCAAGCTGTATTAAATTGTTTAATAATAGCCAGAATATAAGGAGTAATGGCGTCACCCGTTCTGAAGTGGTTTAGTTAAGGTTAGTTTGGGATGAATTTGGTGACTCTCAAATGGAAGCTGATGTTAGAGTGCCTTTATATACAAAGTACAAGGCATAGAGGGTCCCGGTAGTTAGAAACAATATTGCACCCGGAGACTTCACTCTTTCAAGATGCATTTACGCATTTATTTTATGTTCTGTTTTCTGGCTATTATTAGACGAGTATATTCAGAATATGAGGGGTAAATGGAAGTCAGAGGGTTAATTGAGCTAGTTGTTACCATTTGAATTCCAATCGGTCCTTTCTAAACTGTATACAATCGCCTAATGATAGCCAGAATAAACTGTCAAACTACGTCTTAATCTTCAAAGAGTTAAGTGCCCTGATAAATGTAAATTGGTGGATAGCGCAATAAAAAAATATATAAATAGAACAATATAAGGTATAAACATTTAAGCATTAAGTGTAAAAATAATGATGTGCTTTGGGATAAAACGTGAGGTAGAAATAATATGGCATCCATAATTCACGTTGGCTTTACCCTGTTGTATATAGGTAGTACCTAGCTGATGCCAAACAAAGAGAAGGAGAGAGACTTTAAAGGTGAATTATACAAAGATGAAAAAAAAAATGAGATAAGTTATTCAGCAGAACGTTAAAGGCTCTAGTAATTATACACCATTATTGGGAATATCCTTAAATTTGCCCCTAACATATAAAATAAATTGGGTTAAGTTCAAGGTAAATTTCTGTTGCCTGACAACTATCAGAATCTATGACGTCATCACAATACTGGAAGGCGCGAAATTTGCGAGACGGTCAACTATCAGACGCCGCCAGATATAAAATTGTTGAATATTTGTTTTCTTTACTGACTTAAATTTACGTTATTATACACAAACCTGAGCATCCTTAATATGATTTGGTGCATACAAAATATACATCTTCGATGGTATGCAGCTTATGTAATTCACCTTTAACCCCCCTAGAGAACATTCCTTTTGCTTACCCTCTTGAATAGGGATTAATATATATGTAAAATTAAATCTCCTAATGTTAGCCATTTAAATATGTCCACAATGAAACAAGTGGTGTCTAAGTTTCTCCAAAGCAAGATAAATTCTTCTAATTTTAGAAAGTACATATATATAACAGAATGATTGAGATGCCTTATGTAATCTTGTTGATTTTTTTTTTTTTTACAAAATCACAGGACAAAATATAATAAATTAAAATATATTTTCGAAACATCGGTAAATACAAGTAAATTCAATTAATTGTAATTAGGCCAATAATCTTGACCACTAGCTTCTATAATTGATAAACTACTAGAGTAATCGATCAAATATTTCTACCATTTGCGAAGAGTCAACCACAGAATGGATGTGAATATTTACAGCCCGTTTACTCTAGTCCTTTTTGAGTTACAGAGGTTAGGGATCACAATGCCTGGACTTCTAATAATATATGGACTATAAGTTACATGCTTCATTACAATATATAGTGATTCTCTATATTGTGATGCTGGCAGTCCTTTCAAATAATGCTGTGTTTACATTCCATTATATTGGATGTATATTTTATGTTGTAGTGATTACATAAAGACATATTTTACGAATACTATTTGTTGTTCAATACTGTCCTATATTGTTATGGAATACCAGCTACATACACTTTCATATATATATATATATATATATATATATATATATATATATATATATATATATATATATATATATATATATATATAAGTCGGGGGTCACAATCTGTGTAACATAGAAATACAAAATTTGATATTAGTGTATAACCTCATTAAAAGATTTCTCTTAAATTATGTAACAATTTTGTATACGAAACAACCTCTTATATTAATTATTGGTATGATCATTTTTTCCAGTTGTTATTCATTCTTTCTGAATACGATGACGCCATTTATTTGTATATTTTGCCATCATTAGTCGATGTTATTCAGCTTAGGAAGAACTTGTGGGAGTTACAGGGTTAACTGAGATGGTGCTAACCCCTTTCATTCTTAGAGATCATTCCAAAGATTCATAGAATCAACTTAATATAGTCAGAATATAATGCAAACTAGTGTCACAGGTACTCAAAGAGTTAATGTGTAAAAAAGCAAGTCAGTTGTCAAATATTCTCAAAACTTCTTGATTTCATGTACAGTCACTTACATAAATTCGAGGACCCCTATGTTTTTTATGAAATTATAACTATCTGGATGGATTTGTGTGTGGATCTTGCTTTATAATCAATAGTATATAATGTTTTACAATTGATGTATACAATATTTTTATTAATATATTCGTGTTTAGAAATTATATGTCCATAGATAAAAATAGGTGAAGTCCACGAATTTATATGAGTGACTGTACAAATAAGGACTGCTTAGATACTCATGTTTAGCTATAATATCAACCATTTACAATGAAATACAACGGATATGAAATGGGCAATTAAAGTGTCCATAATAATATATCCTTGTAAAATTATGTTGATATTAATAAACCCAAATAATATATGGATAGAAAGCAAAATAACGCTCTATACATATATCCACAAATTTGATATACCTTTTTCTTACCCTTTTTATACCTTAACTTTTTTACTGTGTTAGGTTGGGGATACATTTATTTAAAGCCGACGGCGCATGAACAGTTTTACCGGTGGATGTATCGGAGTCACATTATTGGAGTCACAGTATTGGAGTCAGAGCATCGGAGTCACTGTATCGGAGTCACAGTATCGGAGTCACAGTATTGGAGTCACAGTATTGAAGTCACAGTATCGGAGTCACATTATTGGGGTCACAATATTGGAGTAAGAGCATCGGAGTCACTGTATCAGAGTCAGAGCATCGCAGTCACAGTATTGGAGTCACAGTATTGGAGTCACAGTATCGGAGTCACTGTATCAGAGTCACTGTATCAGAGTCACTGTATCAGAGTCACAGTACCGGAGTCACAGTATTGGAGTCAGAGCATCGGAGTCACTGTATCAGAGTCAGAGTATCGAATTCACAGTATTGGAGTCACTGTATCAGAGTCAGAGTATCGAATTCACAGTATTGGAATCACTGTATCAGAGTCAGAGCATTGGAGTCACAGTATTGGAGTCACAGCATTAGAGTCAGAGCATCGGAGTCACTGTATCGGAGTCAGAGTATTGGAGTCACAGTATTGGAATCAGAGCATTGGAGTCACAGTATTGGAGTCATTGTATCGGAGTCACAGTATTGGAGTCACAGTATTGGAATCAGAGCATTGAAGTCACAGTATTGGAATCAGAGCATTGGAGTCACAATATTAGAGTCACAGTATTGGCGTCAGTGCATCGGAATCAGAGCATTGGAGTCTCAGTATTAGAGTCACAGTATTGGAGTCAGAGCATCGGAATCACAGAATTGGAGTCACAGTATTGGAGTCACAGTACTGGAGTCACAGCATTGGAGTCCCAGTATTGGAGTCACAGTATTGGAATCAGAGCATTGGAGTCACAGTATTGGAATCAGAGCATTGGAGTCACAGTATTGGAGTCACAGTATTGGAATCAGAGCATTGGAGTCACAGTATTGGAATCAGAGCATTGGAGTCACAGTATTGGAGTCACAGTATTGGAATCAGAGCATTGGAGTCACAGCATTGGAGTCACAGTATTGGAGTCACAGTATTGGAATCAGAGCATTGGAGTCACAGTATTGGAGTCACAGTATTGGAATCAGAGCATTGGAGTCACAGCGTCACAGTATTGGCACAGTATTGGAATCAGAGCATTGGAGTCACAGATTGGAGTCACAGTATTGGAATCAGAGCATTGGAGGCACAGTATTGGAATCAGAGCACTGGAGTCACAGTATTGGAATCAGAGCATTGGAGTCACAGTATTGGAGTCACAGTATTGGAATCAGAGCATTGGAGTCACAGCATTGGAGTCACAGTATTGGAATCAGAGCATTGGAGTCACAGTATTGGAATCAGAGCATTGGAGTCACAGCATTGGAGTCACAGTATTGGAATCAGAGAGCATTGGAGTCACAGTTAGAGCAGGAGTCACAGCATTGGAGTCACAGTATTGGAATCAGAGCATTGGAGTCACAGTATTGGGAATCAGAGTCACAGTATGGAGTCACAGTATTGGAATCAGAGCATTGGAGTCACAGTATTGGAATCAGAGCATTGGAGTCACAGTATTGGAGTCACAGTATTGGAATCAGAGCATTGGAGTCACAGTATTGGAGTCACAGTATTGGAATCAGAGCATTGGAGTCACAGTATTGGAATCAGAGCATTGGAGTCACAGTATTGGAATCAGAGCATTGGAGTCACAGTATTGGAATCAGAGCATTGGAGTCACAGTATTGGAGTCACAGTATTGGAATCAGAGCATTGGAGTCACAGTATTGGAGTCACAGTATTGGAATCAGAGCATTGGAGTCACAGCATTGGAGTCACAGTATTGGAATCAGAGCATTGGAGTCACATTATTGGAGTCACAGTATTGGAATCAGAGCATTGGAGTCACAGTATTGGAGTCACAGTATTGGAATCAGAGCATTGGAGTCACAGTATTGGAATCAGAGCATTGGAGTCACAGTATTGGAGTCACAGTATTGGAATCAGAGCATTGGAGTCACAGTATTGGAGTCACAGTATTGGAATCAGAGCATTGGAGTCACAGTATTGGAATCAGAGCATTGGAGTCACAATATTAGAGTCACAGTATTGGAGTCAGAGCATCGGAGTCACAGTATTGGAGTCACAGTATTGGAGTCACAGTATTGGAGTCAGCATTGGAGTCACAGCATCGGAGTCACTGTATCGGAGTCACAGTATCGGAGTCACAGCATCGGATTCCAAAAAAACACTGATTGTACCGGTATTTTGAATGTTGAAGCTCATAATCTTGCAAAGTTCTATTTAATACAAAAATGAGCAACACGAAACCCTCCAAACAGAACGAAGAGTTGCCGCGGGTTCCCGACTCCGATACCAGTTGCCGCGGGTTCCCGACTCCGATACCAGTCACTGCTAGCGTCTGCATTTCTCCAGCTGAGGGTAAATGCTATCTAGGCAAACTGTATCAAACGAGCGCATTTTTGTAAGGCAATTATGGTCTTGCGACTTCAAATTTAAGTGTGATCAGAATTCAGCCAACTAACGTAATCTACCCTCAGTTCAGTTTGAGATACCAATGAAAAAGAACTCCAAAATATTGCAAAACAAATTATCACCGAAAATTGCCGGAAAAAGCGCCCGTATGACATCGCCTTAATCATTAGTCGAATAACAGATTTTGTTGTGTATATATTTATTTTTAATCCGATAAACTGACTCGGAGCCAAGTATCGGATACAGGCCCTCATGTGACGCTGGCTATACTGTATCAGAGTCTGGCGCCCTCTTCAAGATGTCGTATTAATTGGGACTATATATTATGTATTAATTGGGACTATATATTATGTATTAATTGGGACTATATATTATGTATTAATTGGGACTATATATTATGTATTAATTGGGACTATATATTATGTATTAATTGGGACTATATATTATGTATTAATTGGGACTATATATTATGTATTAATTGGGACTATATATTATGTATTAATTGGGACTATATATTATGTATTAATTGGACTATATATTATGTATTAATTGGGACTATATATTATGTATTAATTGGGACTATATATTATGTATTAATTGGGACTATATATTATGTATTAATTGGGACTATATATTATGTATTAATTGGGACTATATATTATGTATTAATTGGGACTATATATTATGTATTAATTGGGACTATATATTATGTATTAATTGGGACTATATATTATGTATTAATTGGGACTATATATTATGTATTAATTGGGACTATATATTATGTATTAATTGGGACTATATATTATGTATTAAATTCTTCTATTGTGTATGGCTACTTAACACTATCTGATGGGAAATATTAGGGGTTATAATTTTCTTATTTTTATCTATATTTATGTCTATGTGAATGAAGGAGACAAAAAGCAAAGCTGTCTGTAACAAGTATCTCCTCCAAAGTTGAACGAGTGACAGAGCCAAATTCAAGGTACGTTAGAGTAAAAATGTCTGGACACACGGGATGTGAAACAGTTTAAGTCATAGGATAAGGGAAAGACAGATTGAGGAAGAGAGTTTCAAAGCTCACTCATTAAGTAGAAGAGAGATTGGGAAAATTGGTTCACTCTTGGGTTAGAGAGTTGGACAGAAAAGGGATGGGAGTGCGTTGAAAGGCGGGTACCCCCCATTCTCCGTAAGGGAGGAGGTATATATTGAGAGAGCTCTGAAGAACACTAACTATTGTGGTAATGGTATAAGAGTGAGAGAGATGCAAATTTGCGACATGTTGTGAGATATTATTTTGTTTTTTAAACCAACCAATTTCACATCTAACCTCAATTAATGAAATCAACAAATACATGTGGCACTCCGAGGACTCGAATCTAGGATACTCACTTCGAAATTCCGCGCACTATGCATTACGCTATCAAGACAGTTATTTGTAGGAAATTAGTTAGAAGAGGCGAGTCGATGAGACGAAATGGTTTTGACTGTACCCTTTTGAGAAGTGTGACATGGGTGGAACCTCCCCACATATGCGAACAGTACTCTCTATATTAAGAGAGAGAGAGATTGATTGTGAGTGTGAGTGTGAGTGTGAGAGAGAGAGAGAGAGAGAGAGAGAGAGAGAGAGAGAGAGAGAGAGAGAGAGAGAGAGAGAGAGAGAGAGAAAGAGAGAGAAACTGACAAAAATACTTGAGATTGGACCCTTTGAAGTCGAGATTGATGCCCAAACTGTGGACAGCTGATCAAAGCGAAAAGAAAGTAGAGTCGCATAAAAGGACCCGCTGGTTAATAAAGAGATGCGATGAGCGGCCAAAAATCCATAACCTGACTGACGCCAACTTAACCCCTTCAGCAGTATGACGTAGTTTGATAGTGTATTCTGGTTATCATTAGACAGTTTTAAGGGGGGAGAGGCGTATTTATTTGCTCATGTACGTATCCTTTATTATTGTATTAGTTTCCTTCCTAGACCTCCAACAAGCTTAAAAAACATCCGCCCAAGACTCTCCTTCAAGATAAATGTGTACATTTCTCGATAGAAAAATTTCCCGGCCAAAGGCCGGTTTTTCCTAAATGATAGGCTCGCTATCGCTCGCCAGGGAGAAATTGACAACTAAATGACACGAAAAGTCTTAATATTGACAAAGAAGTGGGAGGGAAGGTCTTAAAATCGCCAAACTAATGGGCTAAATGTCGTATAGTCTGAAAACTACTAGGGCAAAACATGAGGAAGAAGGGGGACCAGAAAAACGGCCCATCTCCCCTTAAACAACTTAGGAAGGATTTGTGGGCATAACAATGTTCTCTCTTTCCCTGGCTTGTATCCATTCGGTCCCATTCAGCCAACTGTTAACGTTAATCCCCATCCAGGTGTCAATTTCTTCCTGGCGAGCGATAGCGAGCCAGCATAGTATGGAGAAATCCGGCTTCGCCGGAGACATTTTTCTATCGAAAAATGTACAAATTTAACTTGCTGTCAAAACAAAAATATAAATATGCTGGCTCGCTCCCGCTCGCCAGGAAAATTTTGACACCTGGATGGGGGTAAGCGTCTTTAAACAGTAGACTGAATGGGGCCGAATGGATACAAGCCAAAGAGAGAGGGAGAGAAAGAGAAAAAAAGCGAGGTGGGCTCCCTTAACCTTTTCAAGATCCAATACGCATTTCTTTTTTGTTTTTCGGCTATTATTAGACGATTTTATTCAGATTAGGAAGGGTATATAGAAGTCAGAGGGTTAACTGAGATGGTCTTTACCCTTATAATTCTCACAGATCCTTCTTAAATTGTCTAAAATCGTCTAATGATAGCCAAAAAAATCTGTCAAAATGCGTTACAGTCTTCATAGGGTTAATCCTGGGCCATTAGACACATGATGACCGGCAAGGAAAAGCGTAGTACAGCTTTCATATTATGCAGTTTATTGGCCTGATTGACAGTGAATTATTGATGTTGACTGTACAATCGCTCCCTTTCTCAATCCTAGTATATCTGGTATTTAATGTGTGTGTGTGTGTGTGTGTACTTACTCTAGTTGTACTTACTCTAGTTGTATTGCGGGAGTGAGCATGCTCGTTATTTCCCGCCTCCTATATGTGTAGGTGTTATGTGTATCGTTGGAATGGCTGTGGATGTGTGTGTAGTCTGTATTTTTAGCCAATTGGCGACATCGGAAACGAAGGCTTAGGGTGGATCTGTATGGTACCATTCTCACTATAGACGGTACCGTCTCGCCCGAAGGCTTAGGTAGCCATCAGCTTAGGTGAACCATATGATACCCATCTCGCCTTGTACCATTTTTGCCAACCCCAGATGGGACGTCACAACGTCGTCCACTTATTCCAGGTACCTATTTACAGCTAGGTGAACTGAGGCTAACACATGAAAGGAGACAAGCCCAATTTGTCTCCGCCCGGCCGGGGATTGAACCCCCGACCCCTCGTGTGTGAGACGAGAGCTCTACCTACTAGGCTACGGGCTGTATGTGTATGTGTGTGTGTGTGTGAGTGTGTGTGTGTGTGTGTGCAAACTAACTAAATAATCATGATAAATGGTTTATTTAGTGTATGTGTGTGTATAAACTAAATGAATACACTAATATTATAATAATAATAATAATAATAATAATAATAGGTTTATCTAGTTTATCTGCGTGTGTGTGTGTGTGTGTGTGTGTGTGTGTGTGTGTGTGTGTGTGTGTGTGTGTGTGTGTGTGTGTGCTAGGCTTAAGTTATTCATCCAAAAGTCCAAGATAGGGATTTTGGTTTGTGTACAACATTAAGATTATTACTATAGAGTCAGGAAATTATCATACCTGTATCTTTCTTGTAGGGCTCCCTCTCTCTTCCTTCTTCGTCGTCCTCTCCCTCCTCATCCTCGATGAACAATAAGAAATAGAAGAAAACAACAACAACAACAACAACAACAACAACAACAACAACAACAACAACAACAACAACAACAAGGAGAAGAAGAAGAAAGCCCAAGAAACGAGAAAGGTAAACGGGGAAGAGATACCAGAGCGTGAAATCATTGGAGAGGGCAGCGAAGAGAAACGGAAGTTAGAGGAGGGGAGAGGAGAGGAAAGTACAAAGGAAGTTAAGCAACAATAGGTCTAGCGACCCCTCGAGGTTGCTTGCTCTCTTAATCACTGCTGTTCAAAGTGTCCAACAGTGGTTCAATTGGAAAGAGAAGCACTGCCCTAAGACCAATGTCCCTGGCAGGGTTAGGAGATGTTAGTAGGGGACAATTTGTGTTAGTAACATAACACAGCTACAAGTGATCCTCGATGTATTCGAGAAAAAGTAATTCATTTACAAATGCAATCAGTCGCCGGTTTAAGGCGAGGTGTTTGTCTAGGCGATGTTTCAAGGAATCAACGGTGCTGGAGTCTATAACATCTCGAGGAAGCCCATTCCACAAGTTCACAACTCGATTGAAGAAGAAATTCTTAGACTCGTGTGAGATAAATGATTTTACCAATGATATTGCAAAAATTTCCCCGCGAGTAGTTTGATTGGTCGATCGTAAAGTACTTATTACAGTCGATTGTAAAGTACTTATTACAGTTCATATTGTCGATGCCTTTGATGATTTTGAAGACTTGAATTAGGTCACCTCTTAATCTGCACTGGGTTAAAGGAAATAAACTTAATTCTCTAAGATGCTTAGATTAGGTATCATATTGGTAACGCTACGTTGAACTTGTTCAAGTTTATCAGTAACCCTTTGGTAGAGTCCGTCCTCTTCTGGAATATTGCACTCAATCCTGGTGCCCCACCAGGATTGAGTGCAATATTCCAGAAGAGGACGGACTAGGGAATTGTAAAATGTGAGGATTACATATTTGGATTTATGCTCGAATGACCTGCCAATTATTTTATTTGCCTTCTTAACAGCTTCTGAACATTGTTGACTGGGTTTTAGGTTACTCGATATTGTAACTCCCAAATAAGTTTATCTGCCTACACTCTTAACCCGGGAACGGCGAGAACACTCTTAAGAGGTTTTACTGGGCAACGGCGAGAAAGCTCTTAAGATCTTAAGAGGGAAGGCCTAAAAAAAAAACTTTTAAAAGGCCCCAGTAGCACTTAAAAAAAAAAAAAAAAATCCCTCCATACCTCATATCACTCTTCCACATCCCCCCCTTCCCCCTCCCTTCAATTATCACCTATTTTCCTTGTTTTCCCTTATTCATTGGTATATTTTTGTGTAAACATCTCCACACCGATCATAGGGTGTGGTCATCTGTGTGTCTATGGGTGAGAAAGAGCGAGAGAGAGAGAGATACAGGCCTCAGTCTCTCTCCAGGCCTCGAGAGAGGAGGATGTGAGGCCGGCTGGCTCACAATTGTTGACTGAACCACTCGCTTACATTTCGCGATTTTGACCATACAAATGATATTCCCACTTGTTATATTGTTGTTACAGGTTACTATCTTCATATTAAAGGTAAAATAGTCGCATATGAATAAGTAGTAACGATATCATAAAATGACGATTATAGGCAGGAATGGAGACTAATATTGCCGCCCAGAACTGTGGTGTTCCCTACACCCTGCGCACGCTTAATGGGTTAAACTGAATGCCATTTATTGAATAGTTTGCTTTCTCATTGCGGGTCCCGATATGGAGTACTTTACATTTATCCGCATTAAAACTCATATTCCACATTTGAGCCCAACATGACAACTTATCTAGGTTATCTTTTACATGTTCGTTTGAGAGTACAGTATTTGAAGTTTGTGTTATCGTCTGCAAACTTTGAGATTGTACAGATGAGGCCTTCATCTGTTACATAATATAAACTAGGAAGAGAACTGGCCCTAGAACCGATCCCTGGGGAACCCCGCTACTTACATTGGTCCCTTTTGATGCTTTACCGTTTATGACTACCCTTTGCTTTCTTTCACTGAGCCAATTTTTCATCCATCTCAACACTCCTCCCTGTATTCCATATGCTTTTAATTTTATTAATAAACGTTTGTGGGGTACTTTGTCAAGGGTCTTTTGAAAATCAAGGTATATAATATCTACAGCTTTACTCTTGTCATATAGGCTGAGGATATCGTGGAAGACGTCTAAGAGGTTCGTCAAGCAGGAACGTTTGTTACGGAAGCCATGCTGGGTTTCTTTGAGTATGTTATTTTGCTCTAAGTGATTTACGAGTCTGTCTCTTATGAGTGTTTCTAGCATTTTACAGACAATTGAGGTTAAGCTAATTGGACGATAGTTATGGTATGGCCACCCGATCCTCCTAGCCGGTGGCACTTGTTGCACAGTGTGCTATGTAGACAAAGGGAGTCTTGACAAACACACATTTATCAGTCAATAATACAGCAAAATATCATGCAAGGCAACTACTGGGTGGTTTAACAAGCACTTAATTACAGTTCATGCAAAAGAATAAGATGAGCAATGGAATACTCAAGTTATGGTTAAATATTCAGGCGGTGGGACGGAGGTTATGATGACGCTTCGACGGCGCTCGACTGAGAGGAGAGGAGAGGAAAGGACAGAACACCCTCTCACCCCCCCCCCCCCCCACACATACACACACACACACACACCCACTAAGTATAATATGTCCATTTATACACAATACTTATCCCGTGTCAATCATACTCTCTCTCTCTCTCTCATTCTTACCCGGCCAACAAGGGTCCAAGAGCGCGGCACATTCAGGCAAAGTCACCTCACAAGTTCCCTCTTTTTATGCACCCAGGACTGTAGAAATGTCTGCCAGATGTCGAACAACATGTATATGGATAAAAGGGTATACAACAGCATCCCTATCCATTAGTAAGGTGTATTTGGGTGTATTTAGGTGTATTTTAAATTATATTTGAGTGTATTGTTAGGTGTATTTTTAGGTGTAATTACGTGGATTTTTATATATATTTAGGTATAATTTTAGGTGTATCTAGGTATATTTTAGGTGTATTTAAATGTAGTTTAGGTGTATCTAGTTTTTTTTTTGGGTGTATTTAGGTGTATCCAGGTATATTTTTAGGTGTATATATATATATATATATATATATATATATACAGTATACTGTATATATATATTTTTTTTTTCAAGAGGAAAGTATCAAAAGGGTATAGGTAGCTAACAACATCTTTATTTTGGATCCAACGTTTCGACATATCAACTTATGTCATCATCAGGGTCTAAAAATGAGAGAAAAACACACGATATAAAACTAACATACAAGTTATTCAATGTGTGTTACACATATCAATGAACAACGTTTAAAGGGCTTGAAAGGGGCAAAATACGGTTCCCTACGAACACCCCTATATCCGAATATATATATATATATCAGGTGTATTTAGTTGCATTTTTAGGTATATTTAGGGGTAATTTTATATTTATTCAGGTGTATTTTAGATATATTTGGGCGCATTTTAGGTGTATTTTAGGTATATTTGCGTTTACTTTTAGGTGTATTTTAAGGTGTATTATTAAGTGTACTTAGGTGTATTTATAAGTGTATTTAGGTGTACTTTAGGTGTTTATAGGTATATTGTAGGTACATTTTGGTGTATTTTTAGGTGAACTTAGATATATTTTTAGCTGTATTTAGATAGTTTTGGGTGTTTTTACGTGTATTTTACGTGTATTTAGGTGTTTATGTGTGTATTTAGATGCATGTAGGTGTATTTAAGGTATTTTCCCGGTGTATTTTTAGGTATATCTAGGGCTAGGGCATTCATTCAACACGAGATGAGGAGGGGAAAATAAGCCAGGTATTCAGGTATTGCAAGATCCGAGAGGTACTCACACGTCCAGAAGAGGCTGAGGACATAATGCACTACTTAGCTGTACTGAATGGGAGAGCAGGGAGGGAGGGAGGAAGAGAGAGAAAACAAATGGAGGGAGAGAGAGAAAAAAATATATAGACACGGATAGATAGAGGAAAAAAAAAATATATATACAGTAGATAGATAGATAGATAGAGAGAGAGAGAGAGAGAGAGAGATTCTATATTATATTATTGGAGAATGAGAGAAAATACTCCTTGTAACGTCCATAACAAAGCTATTATCAACTCTGCGTAAGCAGAGTTTGGTATCCCCCCCCCCCCCCCCCCCCCGTATAGTGGGTACTACCGGAAAAAATGTCTGTCGTTGTTGTTGTCGTCGTCCGTCTGTCCCGAAACTCCTTCTAGACCGTTGGACGGATTTTCACCAAATTTCACACGAACATTTGTGGTGTGAATGCAAACGTCAGACAAAGAACATTTTTTGAATTTATGCAATACTTATGATTTTAGGTCCAAAATATGGTTTTACCCCCCCCCCCCCTTCCCGGACCCCCCCACCCAGCAATGATGGCATTCTTAGCGTACACTAAGAACGCATTCGTTCTGGGGGCGAAAACATCTCGCTACGCATTTGCTAGGTTAACCCTAGTTTAGTTGGTATTAGAAGTGATGGTAGTAATAGTGGGATTGATGGTGATAGTAGTGATAATGGTTATAATCGTAGTGATGATGGTTGTAGTTGTATTGATGATGATGACAGTAGTGATGATGATGGTGACAGTACTAGTAGTAGTAGTAATGATGGTCATAATAGTAGTGATGATGATGACAAGTAATGATGATAGTTGTAGTGAAAATTATGTTACAGTAATGATGATGGTGTGAGTATTAGTGATGATGGTGAGTAGTAGTGATGATGGTGAAAGTTGTAGTGATGACAATAGTTGTGATGATGAAGATCATAGTAATGGTGATGATGGCAGTAGTAGTGCTGATGGTAATAGCATACATGATGGTAATACTTGTGACAGTAGTAATGATGATGGTTATAGTAGTAATGATGATGTTAACAGTAGTAATGATGATTGTAAGATGGTGGTGATGATAGTAGTGATGATGGTTGATAGTTGTAGTATCAATGATTATAGTAGTGATTAAGATGGTAGTGACAATGGTGACAGTAGTAGTGATGATGGTGAGAGTAGTAGTGATGATTGTAATTGTAGTAGTGATGATGATCATAGTAACGGTGATGATGACAGTAGTCTTAATGATTCTAGCAGTTGTAGTCATGATGGCAGTAGTAGTGATGATGGTGATTGTGATTGATGATGGTATTAGTAGTGATGATGGTAACCCATCGCAGAGTTGGGTATGCCGTTTTGATTTTGGGCAAAACGGCACGTCTACTTTATTAGTATTAGAAGCAAAAATACGAATTGCTTCTGACAAAGTAAAAATTGTCTGACGGGTATAGAGGCACTGAACCGTATGAAAATAAAAAATTCAATTCAATAGAATACAGAAAACAAGATTATATAATTATAAAGTGGTCCACCCGATCGTGAATGTGTGTGTGTGTGTTTTTTGTGATTTTTTTTTTATTTTTTTCCTATATTCCATCTACTCTCTCTCGGGCATAGGCTGAGAGCCTATACATTCAACCGTTATTGAACGGTGAAGCCCGTGAGGTCTCGTTCCAGTCTAGGGGGAGAGACATGTGAAACACTTTTAGCTGCAACCAGCCCCTGCCATCTTGCCTTCGCAGGATGCATGGGTGCTTAGTTGCTCACTCACAGCTCGAAGCAGTCCCATCTCTGAAGCTGCCTCGCTTCAGTGTTTCACCTTCTAGACTCAGATCCTTACTCTCAGAACGCCACCTATTATATCCACCTTCTATTCTAGATCGGTGAATAACAATCTATTTGTGCAATATTCTCCGAACTAGGGATCGTAAAGTAATGGAGATCGGCCAATCTCTGCCATCTTGGTGCCACTGGTGAGATTTTCCCCTCTTGAGTCTCAAATATCTCCATACCTACAATACAGTACACATTCGGAAATATGGTACTGGTAATATGTTTGGTCTCTGTATAAACATTCTGCAGGTCAGAAACGAAATATAAATCTCGTATTTTGATATTTGAGGCCTAAACTTCATAAAACCGTCTAAATGTAGTTTAACCCCTTGAGTACCGGCGACGTCGTTATAACTTCATGTTGGCTACAGTACCAGCAACGACGTCCTTTTCATCATATTCTGGAAACTATTAGACGATTGTATTAAACTTTGGAAGGACCTCTAGCAGTAATAAGGCTTTAAACTATCTCAATCAACACTTTTAACTACCACAGATCATTCCTAAGCTGCATAATACCATCTAAATATAGCTAGAACAAAATATAACACGTCGCTGGTACTTAAAGGGTTAAACGATTTTATTCAGTTTTAAAGGGCCCTCCAGTAATTAATAGGCTTCGAGCTATAAATTAACCCTTTTAATGCCACAGATCCTTCCTAAGCTGCACAATATCCACTAAAAAAAGCTAGCATAAGAATATATAGAAGCCGCCGGTACAGAAGGGTTAAGGGGGTCACCGGCTTTTTTTTTTTTTTATCTTTCTCTCCTTTTCTCTCTTTCCCTGGTTTGTATCCATTCGGCCCTATTCAGCCAACTGTTTTAAGACGTTTATCCCCATGCAGGTGTTGATTTCTTCCTGGCGAGTGATAGCGAGCCAGCATTGTATGGAGAAATCCAGCTTCGCCGGGGCCATATTTCTATCGAAAAATTTACAAATTTAGCATGCTGTCAAAACAAAAACAAATATATGCTGGCTCGCTAGGATTTTGTTTACACCTAGATGGGGGTAAACGTCTTAAAATAGTAGGCTAAATGGGGCCGAATGGATACAAGTCAAAGAGAGAGGGAGAGAAAGAGAAAAAAAGCGAAGTGGACTCCCTTAAATCAAATATGACAGGCCTTCACCGGTACAAAAAGGGTCAATCAATCAATCAATCGCACGTCAAAATCTCCAGTAACAATAGATGAAACACCACAGAATCAACACGAAACACCACAGAATCAACACGAAACACCACAGAATCAACACGAAACAGGCAAAACAGATTAATAATAAGAGTAGTGATTATGGTGATCGTTGTAGTGATAATGATGAGAGTAGTGATGATGGTGACAGTATTAGTGATGATGGTGAGAGTAGTAGTAATGATCGTAATAGTAGTAGTGATGATGATAGTAGTAATGATGATGGTGACAGTATTAGTGAAGATGGTGAGAGTAGTAGTAATGATTGTAATAGTAGTAGTGATGATGATAGTAATGGTGATGATGATAGTAGTAATGATAATGATGAGAGTAGTGATGATGGTGACAGTATTAGTGAAGATGGTGAGAGTAGTAGTAATGATTGTAATAGTAGTAGTGATGATGATAGTAATGGTGATGATAGTAGTAATGATAATGATGAGAGTAGTGATGATGGTGACAGTATTAGTGAAGATGGTGAGAGTAGTAGTAATGATTGTAATAGTAGTAGTGATGATGATAGTAATGGTGATGATGATAGTAGTAATGATGATGGTGACAGTTGTAGTGATGATGATAGTATCAGTGAAGATGGTGAGAGTAGTAGTAATGATCGTAATAGTAGTAGTGATGATGATAGTAGTAATGTTGATGGTGACAGTATTAGTGAAGATGGTGAGAGTAGTAGTAATGATTGTAATAGTAGTAGTGATGATGATAGTAATGGTGATGATGATAGTAGTAATGATGATGGTGACAGTTGTAGTGATGATGATAGTAGTAGTGATGATGGTGGTAATATGAGTGATGATGGTAACCCATCGCAGAGTTGGGTATGCCGTTTTGATTTTGGGCAAAAAGGCACGTCTACTTTATAATAAGAGGCATAAAGTAACAATAGCAACGAACATGAACAATACATATCAGTTAACCCTCTGAGGATCGATGACGCACTACTTTTCTTTTGTTTTCGGGCTATTATTAGACGATTTTATTCAGATTAGAAAGGGTATATGGCAGTCAGAGGGTTGATTGAGACAGTCTTTACCCTTTTAGTTCCCGCAGATCCTTCCTAAGCTGAATAAATTCGTCTAATGATAGCCAGAATACACTGTCAAAATGCGTCATGATGCTGAAAGAGTTAATATTAATAGGTATAAAAAGACAATAGCAACGAACATGAACAATAAATATCAGTTAACAACCCTTTCGGGGACGTTAAGGGGGGATGGTTCACGTTTTGGGCGATTTTTGCATGTATTCATTATGTTTCTAGTTTCCTCCCTAGACCTCCATCAAATTTAAAAACATCCATTAGATCCCCCTTCTAGACCACTTTCTGGACCACTTTCTCCCTCATGTTTAGCCCCATTAGTTTTCAGATGTTAAGATGTTCGCCCCATTAGTTTGGCGATTTTAAGAAGTTTCGCCACATTTCTGTCAATTTTACGACCTTTCGTACCATTTAAGAGTATATATTTCCCTGACGAGCGATAGCGAGCCTGTAATTTAAGAGGAACTGGCCTTTGGCCGGGAAATTTATTTACCAAAAAATTGTACACATATCTTGAAAGGGGGTCAAGGGGGTGTAATTTTATGATTGATGGAGGTCTAGGGAACGAACTAATAACCTACCCTTAACCCCTTCTGCACCGGTGTCGTCCTTTTACCTTTATTATATATTGTTTTAGTTTGCTCCCTATACCTCTAACAAGCTTAAAGTAAAACACCCACAAGAACCCCCTTCGAGATAAATTTGCAAATATTTTAGTTCTTACAAAATTACAGGCTGGTTATCGCTCGCCAAGAAAAAATCGACAAATAAATGGCACAAAAGGTCTTAACATTGACAAAGAAATGGGGATCAAAGGTTTTTATCTCGCCAAAATATTGGGTGAATGTCATCAAATCTCATAACTAATGAGGTTAATCATGAGGGAGAAGGAGTGGGTCCAGAAAAAAAAATACATATACCCAATAATTGTATGTATCTTTTCCATACCCATATTATACCTTTGATTTGCTTACAGTGCATGAACATATTTAACACGGATTAATGGCGATGACATTCCTAAATACAATATACTCCCATTTTCAGAGAGGTGTGTGGTGACGATGCAATACCCCCTCCCCTCCATTCCTCCCCGCTGTCCGAGGCCCTATCAAAACCGGTATAGGAGCAGTATAAAACCTATATAAAGCCAGCATACAGCCCTTTTACACCCGAACCCACTCCTCCACAGCCCACCACCAAGGTCATCCCACCCTCCCTAGTACAAAGTACAAAGGAAATCAAGCAACAACAGATCTAGTGACCCTTCTAGGTTGCTTGTCCTCCAAAACACTGAGGATCAAGTGTCCAAACAGTGGTTTAGAGTGGGTAAGGGAACATTGGAAAGGGAACTACTGCCCTGCCACTAACGTGGCAGGACTAGGAAGTTAGTAGGGGACATATGGGTTAGTAACTGAGGGGAGGATAAAGTTATTCATTTACAAACGCAGTCAGTCGCGGGTTTGATGCGAGATATTTGTCTAGGCGGAATTTAAATGAATCAACGGTGCTGCAGTCTATAACGTCTCGGGGAAGCCCATTCCACAAGTTGACAACTCGATTGAAGAAGAAATTCTTAGATTCGTGCGAGTTAAAAGATTTACCAATAATTTTGCAACCGTTTCCCCGCGTGTAATTAGATTGGTCGATAGTGAAGTACTTACTACAGTTCATATTGTCGATGCCTTTGATGATTTTGAACACTTGAATTAAGTCGCCTCTTAATCTGCGCTGGGTTAAAGGAAATAGATTTAATTCTCTAAGACGCTCTTCGTATGGTTTGTTCTTTAGGTCGTGTTCTTTAGGTTCTAGTCGTGGAGAGTGCATTACAAAATTCGTGTATGCAATGTAGAATGTGTAGACTGTAGCAGATCTGGTATATATATATAAAACATGAAAAATATTGATTCTTGTGGTAAAAATATATGCGAATATGCTTCCACACTAAAGGTGTGTAGAAAAGGGTAGGTTCACTGCATAAAGTTTAAAAAAATTTAGTGCTAAAATTAAATTGCATCTAAAATATATTGCATGCACAAAATAAGGGTTTAAAAAGTATGTCCGAGTATCTTATTAGAAGGCTCGGACTGTTGTGTACATATTAAAATGATGTTTATGTAAAAGTGTTAAAATGCATTTCTCTACTTTCGTAGATCTTCAGTTATTATATAAATTTGCAAGAGTGGCTGGCTCCAGAGTCAGGTATTTGTTCTGTACTCTTCTGTGGATATCCAGGCACTGGAAATCCACAGAAGAGTACAGAACAAATACCTTACTCTGGAGCCAGCCACTCTTGCAAATTTCTGGAAATCCACAGAAGAGTACAGAACAAATACCTGACTCTGGAGCCAGCCACTCTTGTAAATTTTTATAATAACTGAAGATCTACGAAAGTAGAGAAATGCATTTTAACACTTTTACAAAAACATTATTTTAATATGTACACAACAGTCCGAGCCTTCTAATAAGATACTCGGACATACTTTTTAAACCCTTATTTTGTGCATGCAATATATTTTAGATGCAATTTAATTTTAGCACTAAAAAAATTTAAACTTTGTGCAGTGAACCTACCCTTTTCTACACACCTTTAGTGTGGAAGCATATTCGTATATATATATATATATAGTATGTGTGTATGAATCATCAATTTGTGTATCAATTTTAACCCTTTTTTCGGCTTCAAGAAAGCCCTGAATAAGGAGGTCATGAAAAAAAGGGGTCATGAAAATAAGAGGGACAGTAAAAATGGGGGTCATGAAAAGGGGGCCATGGTACTAAAGGTGTTAATTCACTTTTCTCAAACCTTAACACTATTTGGTCAGGCGTGATTTAGAGGGAAAGGAGCCTCGAGGGGTCGCTAGAGCTATCATTGCTTGATTTCCTTTGCACGCTCTCTCTCTCGCTCTCTCGCGTTCTTACCCTAGTAAGTGTAATGTGGCTGGTTATGACTGTAGATTTTCAACATGTACAATACGTCTTTTAACAATATCTGCTCCAACGTCCGGGGGGTTATTGTGATATTTTGTGTATTTATTATTGAGGATTTTGCTTCTTTTTTTGCCATTTTCGAGCAACGTATTTTACTTTGTCACCTTGCCTAACAAAAACGTCTTCCCAGCCTTTCTTCAAACTATAACCAGCTCACCCAGAACACCCTTCTAGCTAAATTCTAACGTATTAATTCGCTATCGTTCGCCCAGAAATAGAACGACACCTAAATGGGATGAAACACTTTTTTATCACTAACCAAATGAGGCGAAACGTCATAAAACAATCTCCAAAATAGCGGACTGAAACTAGGGAAACCCATACCGACGTCCCTCGGCCCAATCAGGGTTAACAGTGTGAAATCCTTACCTTTGCTTAGTGTAACGTAATCTAATTTAGTTTAATCTAACCTAGAACGTACAGTCCTAATCAGGAATTTTTGGATAATTTTTAGAATAATAATTAGGGAGGGTGAATTAGGTACGTGTGCAATAAGATAGTGCAGGGTATGACACAGGTACGTTTTCCAATTTCTTTCCAAGTAAACGTCAGTAAGTTCGAAAAGGCCACAAACTAGGTTGTTGGAATTATGTTCGAAATGTTCTAGTTTGAATTAGGCTAATTGTGCTAATTGGAATTATGTTCGAAAATCCTTCGAACTTGTTTCCCACGAACCAATTTACCAATTTTGAACAGGGACTTGGAAATAGGATCGTACGTAATATTATACAATTTAGTTGGAAATACGTACGTGGTAACAAGTACGTGTTGATAGTGCAGGGTGTCAAACAGGTACGTGGTAACAAGTACGTGTTGATAGTGCAGGGTGTCAAACAGGTACGTGGTAACAAGTACGTGTTGATAGTGCAGGGTGTCAAACAGGTACGTGGTAACAAGTACGTGTTGATAGTGCAGGGTGCCAAACAGGTACGTGGTAACAAGTACGTGTTGATAGTGCAGGGTGTCAAACAGGTACGTGGTAACAAGTACGTGTTGATAGTGCAGGGTGTCAAACAGGTACGTGGTAACAAGTACGTGTTGATAGTGCAGGGTGTCAAACAGGTACGTGGTAACAAGTACGTGTTGATAGTGCAGGGTGTCAAACAGGTACGTGGTAACAAGTACGTGTTGATAGTGCAGGGTGTCAACCGGTACGTGGTAACAAGTACGTGTTGATAGTGCAGGGTGTCAAACAGGTACGTGGTAACAAGTACGTGTTGATAGTGCAGGGTGTCAAACAGGTACGTGGTAACAAGTACGTGTTGATAGTGCAGGGTGTCAAACAGGTACGTGGTAACAAGTACGTGTTGATAGTGCAGGGTGTCAAACAGGTACGTGGTAACAAGTACGTGTTGATAGTGCAGGGTGTCAAACAGGTACGTGGTAACAAGTACGTGTTGATAGTGCAGGGTGCCAAACAGGTACGTGGTAACAAGTACGTGTTGATAGTGCAGGGTGCCAAACAGGTACGTGGTAACAAGTACGTGTTGATAGTGCAGGGTGTCAAACAGGTACGTGGTAACAAGTACGTGTTGATAGTGCAGGGTGTCAAACAGGTACGTGGTAACAAGTACGTGTTGATAGTGCAGGGTGCCAAACAGGTACGTGGTAACAAGTACGTGTTGATAGTGCAGGGTGTCAAACAGGTACGTGGTAACAAGTACGTGTTGATAGTGCAGGGTGTCAAACAGGTACGTGGTAACAAGTACGTGTTGATAGTGCAGGGTGTCAAACAGGTACGTGGTAACAAGTACGTGTTGATAGTGCAGGGTGTCAAACAGGTACGTGGTAACAAGTACGTGTTGATAGTGCAGGGTGTCAAACAGGTACGTGTTGATAGTGCAGGGTGTCAAACAGGTACGTGGTAACAAGTACGTGTTGATAGTGCAGGGTGTCAAACAGGTACGTGGTAACAAGTACGTGTTGATAGTGCAGGGTGTCAAACAGGTACGTGGTAACAAGTACGTGTTGATACAACGTGCCGTGTTGATAGTGCAGGGTGCCAAACAGGTACGTGGTAACAAGTACGTGTTGATAGTGCAGGGTGTCAAACAGGTACGTGGTAACAAGTACGTGTTGATAGTGCAGGGTGTCAAACAGGTACGTGGTAACAAGTACGTGTTGATAGTGCAGGGTGTCAAACAGGTACGTGGTAACAAGTACGTGTTGATAGTGCAGGGTGTCAAACAGGTACGTGGTAACAAGTACGTGTTGATAGTGCAGGGTGCCAAACAGGTACGTGGTAACAAGTACGTGTTGATAGTGCAGGGTGCCAAACAGGTACGTGGTAACAAGTACGTGTTGATAGTGCAGGGTGTCAAACAGGTACGTGGTAACAAGTACGTGTTGATAGTGCAGGGTGCCAAACAGGTACGTGGTAACAAGTACGTGTTGATAGTGCAGGGTGCCAAACAGGTACCTGTTTAATCCTGCGTTAATCTCTAACCGTTTTGGTAAGATGATCCTCAGGGTATTAGAGTGTGAAGCCTATAATTGGGCTTTGTAATTGAATTGGGGTTGTGTGGGACAGGGATCTGCCTTGCTTAGGCCAATCGGCTTTCTGCAGACTCCCATTTTCTTATGTTCTTATGTTCTTATGTTAACAAGTACGTGTTGATAGTGCAGGGTGTCAAACAGGTACGTGGTAACAAGTACGTGTTGATAGTGCAGGGTGTCAAACAGGTACGTGGTAACAAGTACGTGTTGATAGTGCAGGGTGTCAAACAGGTACGTGGTAACAAGTACGTGTTGATAGTGCAGGGTGTCAAACAGGTACGTGGTAACAAGTACGTGTTGATAGTGCAGGGTGTCAAACAGGTACGTGGTAACAAGTACGTGTTGATAGTGCAGGGTGCCAAACAGGTACGTGGTAACAAGTACGTGTTGATAGTGCAGGGTGTCAAACAGGTACGTGGTAACAAGTACGTGTTGATAGTGCAGGGTGTCAAACAGGTACGTGGTAACAAGTACGTGTTGATAGTGCAGGGTGTCAAACAGGTACGTGGTAACAAGTACGTGTTGATAGTGCAGGGTGTCAAACAGGTACGTTTTCGAATTTCTTTCCAAGTAAACGTCCGTAAGTTCGAAAAGGCCAAAAAATAGGTTGTTGGAATTATGTTCGAAATGTTCTAGTTTGAACTATAATCGAGACACTTCACTACTTGGTTTCAAAGATTCAAATGAGTGTGCAGGTATTATGGCGCATGAAAGTACCTATTATGCGTACCTGTTTGGCTACAGTTTACGTGATCTATTTTGCACGTACGAGTTTTACAGTGCAGAGTTGACCTACTTCCGAGTAAAGGCACGGAGATATATACCCTGCGGTAAACCTCAGCTCAACGTAAACCCACCCACTTTACATTTTCCTTGTAGGAGCATTAACCCCTTGAATGCCATGACGCCCTTTTAATTATATTTTGGATATCACTAGACGATTGTATTCAGCTTAGGAAGAAAATTACTTCCTTTTTTCACATAAAAAAATAACCCCAATGGGAACTGTGAATATTACCATGCTCGAGTTGCTTTAAGGGAGAAGGGCGTATTTATTTGCTTATGTATACATCTTTATAGTATTTCTTAGTTTCCTCCATTAAACTTAAAAAGAAAACACCCCAAGAACCCCATTCAAGATAAATTTATACATTTTTCGATAGAACAAATTTGCCGGCCAGAGGCTGGTTATCTCTATATTATAGGTTCGCTATCACTCACCAGGAACAAAAAGTCGACATCTAAATTGTACGAAAGGTCTTAATATTGACAGAGAAATGGGATGAAAGGTCTTAAAATTGCCTAACAATTGGACCGAAGTTTTAAAATCAGGAAGTTGACGGGGCTAAAAATGAGAAGCAGAGGAGGCCAGATTTTTTTGTTTTACCCCTTTTTCCTTACATCAGTTTTTTTTTTAAGTTTTTCGCCTCATTTCATTGCTTATGTTAAGACCTTTCGTGTCATTTAAGTGTCGAGTTCTTCCAGGCGAGCGATAGCGAGCCTCCAAATTAAGAGGAACTTGCCTTTGGCCGGGACATTTTACTACCGAAAAATATAGAATATAACTCTAAAGGTGGTAGTGGTATGGTAATATAACTCTAAAGGTGGTAGTGTTATGGTAATATAACTCTAAAGGTGGTAGTGTTATGGTAATATAACTCTAAAGGTGGTAGTGTTATGGTAATTGTAAAGCTTGATGGAGGTCTAGAGAGCAAACTAAACAAATAAAAAATAAAAAATAAAATAATAATTAATTATATTAATAAACCAATATAATACAATAATATCCATTAACTCTCAGCAACTCTTGAATTAGATAATCTGTATTATTTACAAGCCTAATCCCACTAACAGACAGATAAATCCATATGGTAATTTCGTAAATATATGTTTTCGTTGATATATATTCTATGACCGCCCTTAGTCGTTATGAAGTCGACAAATCCATGGTCTGGAGGTAGATCACTGTGTAGGTCAACGTCTAATAAACCCTACTGAGGATAACAAGGTGTGTGTGTGTGTGTGTGTAATACATAATAATAATGTCGGTTTTATTGTTACTTGCAGCCCTGAGTTTTTCTTAGACCTAAGGTACAGTACAATACTTATTCAACCTTAACTACGAGGTTACATGCGACCTTTGACAACCGTGAGGTGCCTGGCTTCCCACCAAGTACATACGCAGATGCACTTTGTATTGGTGAGAAAATGTGTAGGCTAACACAGGCTGATAGCAGCTTGGTTAGGGAGGAACCACGATACAACTCTCTCCGTCGCTATGGCCGAAAAAAACTTTAGGATTCTGGTGGATTCGAACCCTAGCGCCCACGGTCAGCGCGAGACCACATTACACAGCCTTAGACCATGGGACCACAGTGTGTGTGTGTGTGTGCTTAAGTGTATGTGACTGGATATCTAACTGTGTCTGTGATTAAGTGGGTGTGTTTGTATATCTGAGTGTGTGTGTGTGTGTGTGGAACTGAGTGAGAGTTATCGTTCTATGTAGGTCAACGTCCAATAAACCCTACCGTGAATATCAAGAGTTTGCGGAGGTAAGGCAAGGGCAGGGACATCAATTACGGCTCTGCTATGTATGTGTGTGTGTGTGTGTGAGAGAGAGAGAGAGAGAGAGAGAGAGAGAGACAGACAGACAGACAGACAGACAGAGAGAGAAAGAGAGACAGGCAGACAGACAGACAGAGAAAGAAAGAGAGAGTGGGCAGGATAGAGGTCGGGAGGTAAACTGTGTGGAAGTCATTAGGGTGAGTGGATTAAATGTGTTGTCGGTGGCAGGTTACGGGGGGTGTGAGAGAGCCAAAGAGAGAGAGAGTGAGAGAGAGATAGTGTGTGTGTGTGTGTGTGTGTGTGTGTGTGTGTGAGAGTGAGAGAAAGAGAGACTGAGTGAGAGATAGAGAGTGTGTGTGTGTGAGAGGGAGAGAAAAAGAGACTGAGTGAGAGAGAGAGAAACTGCGTGTGTGCGTGTGTGAGAGAGAGTGAGTGAGAGAGAGAGAGTGTGTGTGAGTGTGAGTGAGAGTGAGAGAAAAATAAACTGAGTGAGAGAGAGAGAGTGCGTGTGTAAGAGAGAGAGAGTGAAAGTGAAGAGTGTTGGGATCCTGAACAAATTAATCTAAGCTTAATCAGAATCGGATTGCTGTTTAGATTAAGGGGAGGCAGACCGTTTTTCTGGGCCCCCTTCTCCATAATGTTTAGCCCCACTAGTTTAGAGATTATAAGACGTTCGGCCCATTAGTTTGGCGATTTTAACACCTTTCGCCCCATTTCGTTGTCAATTTTAAGACCTTTCGTCCCATTTAGGTGTTGATTTTTTCCTGGCGAGTGATAGCGAGACTGCAAATTTAAGAAGAACTGGAAATTTTTCTACCGAAAAATGTAAAAATTTATCTTGAAGGGGGGTCTACGGGGTGTACGATGGAGGTATAGGGAGGAAACTAAAAACATATATGAACAAATTAATTAATAGGCCAAACAAACGGCCAGTCTCCCCTTAACTTGTGAGATTGAAGAACAGCCGTTTAGATTTAGCCCGCCTTGGACTGGAGAAATATTGTAATTGAAAAGAAAACTTGAATTAATCCTTACAATCTGATTCCACTCTTACCCTCTTATATATATATATATATATATATATATATATATATATATATATATATATATATATATATACAGTATACTGTATATATATATATATATCGACTTACCATCTTATAAATTCATTTTAATAAGAACAGTAACTTAACTCTTTCATAATTTGAAGACGTAATTTTACACTGTATTATGGTTATCATTAGACGATTTTATGCAATTTAGGAAGGATCGGAATCAGAGGGATACAAACTCTCAATTAACACTCTAGCCCCAACAAGTTCTCCTAAGCCGAATACAATCGTCTAATAATGGCCAGAAAATACTATTAAAACACGTCATAATTATCACGGGCCTAAACATTTTCAGAAGAGTTACTTTAATATACAGTATATGATTGATCCTATTACCAAATATACAGTATATGATTGATCCTATCACCAAATATACAGTATATGATTGATCCTATCACCAAATATACAGTATATGATTGATCCTATCACCAAATCATATTATTATGTACTTCTGAATCATTATAGTAAGTTCATATCTATAGAAATACTGTCTGAAAGATTGGCAAGCACAATATCTGAGTGGAGGCCTACAGAAGATATATTTTGTCTTGTGGGTGGCAAACCCAATGCATTAGTTGGTCGAACAATTATCGTTGTCAATAATATGTTTTAACAAAAAATAACAAATAACTGTTCACACAAATTAAAACGAGAGGAGATAAAACAGCCTATTCACCCATTGAGATTATAGGAGTGTCGCCTATAGTATTATCAAAGAACGGTAAAGATTTAAAATGATAGGAAATGGCAATATAAAAGGATTTAGCCAATATATTTCCTGGTGAATTTCAAGAGAGGCCGAGGCAGAGCAGGAGGAGGAGGAGGAGGAGGATGTTGGTCCCTTCCACTACGAGTAAATAAAAATCATTCCTGTTCACTTTCCGGTCCGTGTTTGTGTTGGTGGGGTCGTGAGGGACGGGGGGCAGGAGAGCGAGGCATAGTGAGGGGGGGGGGGGGGTTGAGAGGGAGATGGAGAGGGGGCAGTGTATAGGGAGGGGGGTAGGGTAGTGCATAGGGAGGGGGGGGAGTGCACAGGGACAGGTTAGCGTAGTACATAGGGAGGGGGTAGGGTAGTACATAGGCAGGGGGTAGGGTAGTACATAGGGAGGGGGTAGGGTAGTACATAGGCAGTAGTACATAGGGAGGGGGTAGGGTAGTACATAGGGAGGGGGGATGGTAATGCATAGGGAGGGGGGTGGGAGTGCACAGGGACAGGTTAGGAAGTACATAGGGAAGGGGTAGGGTAGTACATAGGTCGGGGGGATGGTAATGCATAGGGAGGGGGAAGGGAGTTCACAGGGACGGGGGACTACTGATGTCAACAGTCCGAGGTAATTTCGCGTATAGGTTCATTCAAGCAAAGGTTAACTCTCCAACAAATCCTGCTAGTTCACAGGTTCACAGGTTCATAGGTTCACAGTCCTCTTACTTTATAACTCATCTGTTCCACAAGTCATCTCATTCACAAGCAGTTTCGTCCTAAAATAAAATGGTCTGTATGTATGAAGGAGACAAAATGCAGGTTGCCTGTAACGAGTGACTCCCCCAAGGCCAAAAGACTGACAGTGCCAAATTCAAGTGACGTCGGGGTCAAAATACCTGGACACACGAAGTTTCAAGCACTTTAAGACATAGGATTAAGGAAAGACTAATCGAGGGAGAGAGTTCCAAAGTTTACTTGTTGAGTAAAAGAAAGACTGAGAAACTGGACTTGTTTTCCTCACGTTTCAAATTCATTCAGGTGAAGGATAACTTAATATGAGCGAAGTGACTATGAACGGAACGACCACTTACTACGGGAGGCAGCTTTGAGGGCCTGGGGGGGATATAGCCGAGTGAGAGGCAGCAGACAGAGAGAGGAAGCAGACAGTGAGGGGAATCAGACAGTGAGAGGCAGCAGACAGTGAGAGGCAGCAGACAATGAGAGGAAGCAGACAGTGAGAGGCAGCAGACAGTGAGAGGAAGCAGACAGGGAGAGGCAGCAGACAGAGAGAGGAAGCAGACATTGAGAGGAAGCAGACAGTGAGAGGAAGCAGACAGTGAGAGGCAGCAGACAGAGAGAGGAAGCAGACAGTGAGAGGAAGCAGACAGTGAGAGGAAGCAGACAGTGAGAGGAAGCAGACAGTGAGAGGAATCAGACAGTGAGAGGAAGCGGACAGTGAGAGGAAGCAGGCAGAGAGATGAAGCAGACAGTGAGAGGAAGCAGACAGTGAGAGGAAACAGACAGTGAGAGGAAGCAGACAAGGAGAGAGATATCCAAACTAATGAGAAGAATGTTTTACAATCTCAAAACTAGTGGGGATAACATGCGGGAGAAAGGAGTTAAAAAAAAAAAAAAAAATCTATGTATGTTTATGACCTTCAAATTACCCCTTCAAGATCCAATACACATTTTTGTTTTGTTTTCCGGCTATTAGTATACGATTGTATTTAAATTAGGAAGGGTATGTGGAAATCAGAGGGTTAATTGAAATAGTCTTTACTCTTATAATTCCCAATTTTGTTTTCTTAAACTATATAAAATCGCCTGATAGCCAGAATAAACTGTCAAAATGCGTCACAATCTTCAAAGGGTTAACTGTGCATATTTGCATCGGAGAACAGACTATAGGACATTTCGGGAATATATATAATAGTTTCCAGTGATATCAGCAACTACACTCCGTTCATTATAGGTAAGCCAAAAATACAATATTCCATTCATTATAGGTACCGGTAAGCCAAAAAATACTATACTCCATTCATTATAGGTACCGGTAAGCCAAAAAATACTATACTCCATTCATTATAGGTACCGGTAAGCCAAAAAATACTATACTCCATTCATTATAGGTACCGGTAAGCCAAAAAATACTATACTCCATTCATTATAGATAAGCCAAAAAATACTATACTCCATTCATTATAGATAAGCCAAAAAAAACTATACTCCATTCATTATAGATAAGCCAAAAAATACTATACTCCATTCATTATAGATAAGCCAAAAAATACTATACTCCATTCATTATAGATAAGCCAAAAAATACTATACTCCATTCATTATAGATAAGCCAAAAAATACTATACTCCATTCATTATAGATAAGCCAAAAAATACTATACTCCATTCATTATAGATAAGCCAAAAAATACTATACTCCATTCATTATAGGTAAGCCAAAAATACTATACTCCATTCATTATAGGTAAGCCAAAAATACTATACTCCATTCATTATAGATAAGCCAAAAAATACTATACTCCATTCATTATAGATAAGCCAAAAAATACTATACTCCATTCATTATAGATAAGCCAAAAAATACTATACTCCATTCATTATAGGTAAGCCAAAAATACTATACTCCATTCATTATAGGTAAGCCAAAAATACTATACTCCATTCATTATAGGTAAGCCAAAAATACTATACTCCATTCATTATAGGTAAGCCAAAAATACTATACTCCATTCATTATAGGTAAGCCAAAAATACTATACTCCATTCATTATAGGTAAGCCAAAAATACTATACTCCATTCATTATAAGCCAAAATATACTGTACTCCATTCATTATTGGTAAGCCAAAAAAAAAAAAAGGGGGCCGAATGGATACAAGCCAGGGAAAGAGAGAAAAGGAGAGAAAGATAAAACAAACAAAAAACGGTGACCCCCCTTAACACCTCCAGCAGCCTCGAGAAGTATATGCAAGGAATCTCATTAGTGAAGTATGCAGCCCAGCCAAACTTGTATCTCACTTACAGAAACAGAGAGCTATAAGTTAGTTATTAAGTTATACAGTATATACATATACAGAATATATATACTGTATACATACATATATTGATGAAATATTTATATATTTATCTATTATATTTATCTATATGCATGTGTGAGAGAGAGAAATAGATAGAGAGAGAGAGAGAGAGAGAGAGAGAGAGACAGAGAGAGAGACAGAGAGAGAGAGAGAGAGAGAGAGAGAGAGAGAGAGTTACTAAAGATAAGACAACTCCTGGTCCTCGCCAAAGAAAGAGGCGGACCCAACAAAGCTGCTGTGGCGGCAGTCAACGACAACTTACCTCCAATAGCTGACAACACAGATAGATAGATTGATAGATAGATTGACAGACAAACAGACAGAGAGATGGAGAGAGAGATTCTGCATCTAACGAAATCTAAGTGTGTACAAATAGTTGTAAACTCGGCAAAAAATAGTCATATGCCAAATTGAGGTTTCACACTACTGTACTGTATATCTAGGAGACAGCATGGATGACGTTACCGAGTACTTGCTGGTAATCCAATAGTGAGAGAATAGTATAGCAAAGATGATGGCTCTCCCCACCCAGAGCGGGCGAACAAAAAAACACTTATAATTATTTTCTTTCATTATAAGTAAGTCATAAATCTAACTACTAAATTATATAACTAAAAAACGACTAGAGTAATCCAGCTAATATTCCTACCGTTTGGGAAGAGTCAGCGAGGGAGGAGGTGCGAAAATGCACATCCCATTTGCTCTACCCCTTTTTGAGCTACAGAGGATAAGAATGACTAGTTCTGGGTGACCTAGATGTGTGTGAATTTGTGTTTTTTCTGTGTGTGTTCGTTGTTTTATGTTGTGTTTTGTGTGTTCCCTGTTCTTGCTCTGTCTTGAGTCGGCCACCCCAATAAAAAAAGAAAGAAAAGGAAACAAGAGGGAAAAGAAAAGAAGAAAGAAAAATAGGAAAAGTGGGGATTGGGCCTGATCGATGTCGAGTAGGTAGTAGTAGTAGTAGTAATTCTGCCCTACCTATAATGAACTGAGTATAGGCCGGGGGGAAAAGACTGGGTTAGGAAATAATTATACAGGATAGAAAGAAACATTCAACCAGCCTCTAAATTCGGCCTACCAATGCTTTGTCTTACCGAGTCTTGAACTGTTCTATCAAGGAACTGTCAAGTACACTTCTTCCACGATATCCTCAACCTCTACGATGAGAGTAAAGCTGTAGATATTATATACCTTGATTTTCAAAAGGCCTTTGACAAAGTTCCCCACAAACGTTTACTGCTAAAACTAAAAGCGCATGGAATACAAGACGGTGTGTTGAAATGGATAGAAAATTGGCTCAGCAACAGAAAGCAAAGGGTAGTCATAAACGGTAAGGCATCTAAATGGACCAATGTAAGTAGCGGGGTACCCCAGGGATCGGTACTAGGACCAATTCTCTTTCTAATTTACATCAACGACATAGATGAGGGTCTCACCTGCACAATCTCAAAATTTGCTGACGATACAAAAATTGCAAATAGCGTACTCTCAAAAGAACAAGTTGACGATATGCAACACAATCTAGATAAATTGTCATGTTGGGCCCAAATTTGGCAAATGAGTTTCAATGCGGATAAATGTAAAGTACTACATGTCGGATACCTAAATGAGAAAGCAAACTATTCGATGAATGGCACTCAGCTTAAGAATGTAAACAGAGAAACTGATCTGGGAGTAACAATATCGAGTAACCTAAAACCGAGTCAACAATGTTCAGAAGTTGTTAAGAAGGCAAACAAAATAATTGGCTTTATAGGCAGGTCATTTGAGCATAAATCCAAAGAAGTTATCCTAACCCTTTACAATTCCTTAGTCCGCCCTCTTCTGGAATACTGCGTTCAATCCTGGTGCCCTTATTACCAAAAAGATATAAACAAGCTAGAACGAGTTCAACGTAGAGTTACCAAAATGATACCTAGCCTAAAGAACAAACCATACGAAGAGCGTCTTAGAGAATTAAATCTATTTCCTTTAACCCAGCGCAGATTAAGAGGCGACTTAATTCAAGTGTTCAAAATCATCAAAGGCATCGACAATATGAACTGTAGTAAGTACTTCACTATCGACCAATCTAATTACACGCGGGGAAACGGTTGCAAAATTATTGGTAAATCTTTTAACTCGCACGAATCTAAGAATTTCTTCTTCAATCGAGTTGTCAACTTGTGGAATGGGCTTCCCCGAGACGTTATAGACTGCAGCACCGTTGATTCATTTAAATTCCGCCTAGACAAATATCTCGCATCAAACCCGCGACTGACTGCGTTTGTAAATGAATAACTTTATCCTCCCCTCAGTTACTAACCCATATGTCCCCTACTAACTTCCTAGTCCTGCCACGTTAGTGGCAGGGCAGTAGTTCCCTTTCCAATGTTCCCTTACCCACTCTAAACCACTGTTTGGACACTTGATCCTCAGTGTTTTGGAGGACAAGCAACCTAGAAGGGTCACTAGATCTGTTGTTGCTTGATTTCCTTTGTACTCCTTTGTACTTCTGCTGGTAGCCGATTCCAGGTGTTGTAGATCTTGTATGTGAAGAACGCGCCTAATGTATCATGGTGGAAGCGCTTCATATTCAGCTTCCACCGGTGGTTCCTCGTTGGGTTAGTGTCTAAACTTAATATGCACTGGAAGTCGATGTTTACAAATTCATGAAGGAGATAGAGTGTGTGTGTGTGTGGGTGTGTGTGTGAGAGAGAAAGAGAGTGAGAGAGAGAGTGAAAGTGAATGAGAGTGAGTGAGTGTGTGAGAGAGTATGAGTTACTTATAGTGTGTGTGAGAGAGAGGGAGAGAGTGTGTGTGTGAGAGTGATTGTGAAAAAGTGTGTGGGAGAGTGAGAGTTACTGAGAGTGAGTGTGTGATAGAGAGAGAGTGTGTGTGTGTGCGAGTGAGAGTGAGTGAAAGATAGAGGCCGCCCCGAGGCTCTGGTGGCGGTGAACGAGAAGAAACCAAGAATATCCGCCCAGAAAATACTCGGAGTGGAAAGATTTTTAGTTTGTACTTTGCTGCCAGTTGGTCCTCTTTTTCTCAGTTTTACTCTCTCTCTCTCTCTCTCTCTCTCTCTCTCTCTCTCTCTCTCTCTCTCTCCTAACCGATTGATTAGATACTACCTGTTAATGAATTACTCTACTAAAAAATAAAAAATAACTTTACTCCAAAAATAACAGTATATGCCTGCCAATAATTTACACCTCAAAGCTTACAACTAAATACACTCTAATATCCCCATACCCATAATAAACATTTGGGAATACTGGTACAGGATATATAAATTCTACATAATAAAGAATAACACAAAATACCTCGTTCTTTGATCATTGGGGCACCTAAATGGCTCTCCCCCCCCCCCCCCACCCCCAAAAAAAAGTTACCCATCTCCCGTACTACACGGTCTCTAGACAATATGGAAAAGTACAAGGTGATGCATTTAGCCAAGCAAAACCCAAGTAAATAATCACAATTGGGAAATAATCTAAAAGACACAAACTCGGAATATTATTTGGGTGTTCTAAGTAACAATGACCTAAAATATTCAGAGTAGTGCAATGAAGTGAGAAGAAATTATATGCCAATGTTAGGGGGAGATTTTTCTTATTTTTCTTATTTATAGTTTTCTCCCTAGACGTCTATCAACCTTATAAAATACGCCAAATGTATGCATTTTTCGGTAGAAACATACACCAGCCAAAGGCCGGTTCTTCCTAAATTGCAGGCTCAACATCGCTCGCCAGGAAATAAAATCGTAAATGGCACGAAAGGTCTTGAAATTGCCAACTTAATGGTGCTAAACATGGAGGAAAAGTTGGCCCAGAACACCCCCCTTTAAGAGGCACTATAAACATACAGCAGGAACAAGGAGATAGTATTTATACACTATGATATGCTGTTCATTTCTGGTCTGCAGCACTCAGGAAAGACAAATGGAGAATATAAATTTAATTCCATCAATTAAGGGGGATGGTTGTTTTTTCTGAACCCTTTCTCCCAGTGTTTAGCCCCATTAGTTTTCAGGTTTTATTAGTTTTCAGGTTTTACGACGTTTGGCCCATTAGTTTGGCGATTTAATGACCTTTTGCCCCATTTTTTCTGTCAATATTATGACCTTTCTTGTCATTTAGATGTCGATTTTTTCCTGACGAGCGAGCGATAGCGAGCCTGAAAGTTAGGCCGGGACATTTTTCTACTGAAAACTATACAAATATATCTTTAAGGGGGATCTTGGGGATGTTTTTTATAAGCTTGATGGAGGTCTAGGGAGGAAATTTATAAAATAATAAATAAATAAATAAATCGACCACGAAATGAACCCTTCCCACAAGGGGAGGCTGAACCTCAGCTGAGCCCAGAAATCAAAATTTCAAATTTGTTTGTTCTTGTTCTATAATGCTTCTTTCAACATAGGAGGGAACAAAAAAACATATCGCATCCATAACCCCCCGGGGCGGGGGTTCGCCCACGACCCAAAAAAACAAAATATTTTGCCTTCAGCCACCAGAAATTTTTGTTTGTGTCTTTTGTCTAAAGGGCTTCTGTAAGCAATAGAAATGATCATATGAGGGCATAAACACCCATATGACATCCCTAGCACCCCCCACTGGGGGCCCCAATATCATGGATTTTGGAAAAAATTGGTGTGAAATTATTTACTCAAGCTTGGTCCTGCCGAAATTTTAGTTTAGTTTGTCATAAAACTCCATCCTCTATGAGCGTGCCATCATAGAAAACATTCTCTAAGGAGGCCTAACTAATATATCTCCCCAACAATGTTTTTTGTCTGCTGAAAATCTAAGAATTTCAGTGGCCAGCGATCATATATTGGCACTTACGAGTGCATCTATATTTTTTTGTATTGCTCAAATGCATTCCCCTTCTAAACACTATAAATAGGGGTATATAGGAACGCCTGTACGTTTAGATAATGGCCGTTTTGCCGAAAAAATACGAGTTTTAACCATTTCGGTGTCAAAACCAGCTGTACCCCAAAAATAATGATATAATATATTTTTTTCAGCACCTTCTATTATTCAATATGGGTAAACAAAAATGCTACGTTGTAGGGGATGCTTGTAGGATAGGCCATGCAAAATTGCGGGAAATTTGAACAATTTTCAGTGACTAGATGATTTTACAAATAGTGCAATAAAATTCTGCGCTCGCGCGCGCACGCACATAGAGAGCTGATTTTTTTCAGCGAGTCTTAGTATTTCCATTGGTAATAAGATGGTATAATGCCAGAAACACAATCTCTTATACAAGCAGACTTGGGGGTCAAAGATTCAGCCTCCTCTTATTAAGAGAATGAGCTATAAGCATTGGTTGAAAGTTTTCGGTCTCTTTTAGTTGTAAACTTGTAGACTACAAGATTAACGATATGAATTTGTTTTCAAAATACTAAATAGGAACCAACTTCCTCAGAAGTTATACATAGGTCTTCAGAAAATCAGTTAAGAAATGTGTAGATCGCATTCTGCACATTTTGCAATGAAAGTACTGCACTATACAGCACAGTGTCTTCTTGTACCAAGAGTATCTCCCAGGAATGAACATCAAGGACTTTGCGATACAAACTACTCTTTGAAATTCCTTAAAACACTCTCTCTCTCTCTCACACACACTATAACTCTCACATGCTCTCTCTCTTTCTCTCTCTCTCTCTCTCTCTCGACCGACCGACCGACCGACCAACCGATATTTTTGCTTTTCCTGGATTTCTATAAGTGGAGATAGTGGGCCACAGGAAGGCAGCATCAACAAATCTCCTGAAGGGTATCTTATAACCACCCCCTTCGCTGCCTTCCTGCTCTTATCACGCCAGGGGAGGATGGCTATATTTACTTCCTACTGCCCAAATTGTCTTACATATTTACGTTTTCTTATTTATGTTTTAGAAAGAAAAAAAAAGTGTCATAGCCTACCAGGTATTTTGTTCCTTTGGGTTTTTTTTTTTTTTTTTTTTTTTTTTTTTTTAGATGAGCAGCATTACGTTAATATATATTTGATATTTGTAATTGAATATTTAGTACATAGCGTGCAAGAAATTTTAGGAATAAGGCTCCAGAGCTAATCTGTCTGAAAGGATGTATCTCTATTTATGAGCCTTCAATTATTGTGATTGATATTTTGTATATACAGTATATACCGGTATGCATTATGTAGTTATGTAGGCCTATGTGTTTGTCCATGAGGTACGGCTATATATTATATGCATGAGCATATCGCATTACAAACTTAAGCATACATATATATACTGTATACTAATGATTTAATTGTATGTGTGTGTGTGTGTGTGTGCGCTCGCAAAGGATACCAAGCAACAGAAGATCTATTAATCCTTACTAACCTGCTTGTAACGAAATTATTATTCCTCTGTGAAAATAAGAAAGCATACCACAGCATAAAGTGGTTATATTCGTTTGTAAACGCATTTAATCAGGAGTTAAGAGCGAGATATTTATCTAGTCGATTTTATTAGACATTGAACAATACTAATGCCGAACCAAGGTCGGAGTGTGTGGTGGGTGAGGAGAGAGCCTTCTGCTTTGCTGTCTTTACCTTCAACTTGGTAGCAAATTCTTTGTTATAATTAAGTCCAAACTCCCAAGTAGGAACCGGAAGGTCTGTACAGTATGTGTATATATGTAACTCGATGTAGCACTCAATGACACTAGTAGGTAGTCCATACCATAAGATTACCACTCGATTAAAAATATGCTGTGCCTCATGTACAGTAAGTGGAGAAGTTTCCCAATAATATTACAACCCTCGAGGGTACTTTGAATCAACAATTGTGAAGTATTTATTGGCATCCATATTGGCAATATCCTTAATTATCTCAAACACTTGAATTGGGTAGGCCTGCGCTTTCTTTAACTAATAATATTGAAATCTTGTAGACGTTCTTCGTACGACTCATTTCTTAGTCTAGGGATAATTGTGTGTGTGTGTGTGTGTGTGTGTTTGTCTCTGTCTGTCTGTATGTCTGTTTAACTGTATTTCTCTCTGACTGTCCGGTTATGAGCACCAAATCACCAAGAGAGGCGAATGAGCGAGTTTTCGATGTACCGATATACATGGTCCATTCATTGTAAGTAGGCCAGAAATTGTCTGTAACTCAAGGCTAGAGCAAATGGGCTGTAAATGTCTACACCTATTCCCTGGCTGACACTTCCCAAATGGTACTAATATTAGCTCGGTTTCTCTGCATTGTGGGTTATAGAGGTTAGTGGTCAAGGTTTTCGGCTACTTATAGAGGTTAGTGGTCAAGGTTTTCGGCTACTTATAGAGGTTAGTGGTCAAGGTGTTCGGCTACTTATAGAGGTTAGTGGTCAAGGTTTTCGGCTACTTATAGAGGTTAGTGGTCAAGGTTTTCGGCTACTTATAGAGGTTAGTGGTCAAGGTGTTCGGCTACTTATAGAGGTTAGTGGTTAAGGTTTTCGGCTACTTATAATGAATAGACTATAGTAATGGCAAGGTTAAAACGTAACTCGCCGCTTTTGTTATCATTCCTCGTTCTTTACGCCATAACCAACCTTTTTTCACAAATATATGTGTCATTAGCGTAAGGGGACATGGGCCGGTTTTCTGGACAACTTTCTCCCTCGTGTTTAGCCCCATTAGTTGTGAGATTTTAAGACATTTGGCCCATTATTTTGACGATTTTAACACCTTTCGCCCTATTTCGTAGTCAATATTTAGACCTTTTGTGCTATTTAGGTGTCGATTTTTTCCTTGGCGAACGATAGTGAGCCTATAATGTTGGAAGAATCGGCCTTCGGCCGGGACATTTTTCTACCGAAAAATGTACAAAATAAATCTAGAAAGGGGATCTAATGGATGTTTTTTTTTTTTGTAATTTGATGGAGGTCTAAGGAGGAAACTAGAACAATTATCAATACATACAAAAATTGCCCAAAAAGTTAACCATCCCCCCTTAAGCGTGGACAGGTGAACAATATTATGCAAACTAAAATGCCATAAATTATATACGTTAAATTATAAACAGTTATAATGCAATTATCTCATGGTTTGGGGAGAACTAACAGCCACCATGCAAGGTCAAATATAGGAATAGACCCCATATAGTGTACCTTGCATGGAGGGTGTGGGTTTTCTGGCAACCATTAGATAATTACATTATAACTGTTTCCACTTTCTCGTATATAATGTTACGCATTTTATTTTATTTTATTTTAGCGAGGCCGGTCTATATGATCTGTGCCCCATGAATAATCTTTCCTCTCACTTAAACTTTAGGCTACCATAGTGCGTTGGGAATATGAACATGATTAGATTAATATCCAGTATTCGAGAACGGATAATAAGTCGTATGCGTGTGCATAAACCTTTAACCGTATTGGTGGTGTAATAGTTAAGGTGTCTAAAAATCTGTGTTCGAATCCCGGTGGATCACATATATGCTTTCATTATTTTCATTGGAGGTGTTTGGTGGTGTGGTGAAATTAATAAGAAATATATTATATTCTTCACCAGTTCCCACTCTAGCCTATGATATAATATTATATACTGTATGTATTTAGAAAGAAATACTGGCTGTTTTGTAAATAACCTAGAGAAAACAAAAAAGCGGCAATCCGTGAATAGTTACATAGAAATACATAGATGCCCAGACCACACAGACCATTTGATCCAAACGAGGAGATCCGGCCTTAAAACCTACAAATGTATTATTCATTTCCGTAGACTAAGCCACTGGAAGAAAAGGACAGCAAAGCAAAAAGCTTGTTGTTGCTATATTATATCGGCACATACATAACAGGCTCAGTTACCTCTCTTCACGCACACATTCTCCGCTCTTAATTAAGGGGAGATGGGCCGTTTATTTGCCTTTTTATTGCTATTTTTATTATTTTCTTAGTTTCCTCCCTAGACCTCCATCAAATTAAAAAAAAAAACATCCATTAGATCCCCCTTCTAGATTAATTTGTAAATTTTTCGGTAGAAAAATTTCCCGGCCGAAGGCCGGTTCTTCCACCATTACAGGCTCACTATCGTTCGCCAGGTAAAAAATCGACACCTAAATAGCACGAAAGGTCGAAAATATTGACGAAGAAATGGGGCGAAAGGTCTTAAAATCTACTAACTAATGGGGCAAACATCTTAACATCTGAAAACTAATGGGGGTAAACATGAGGGAGAAAGTGGTCCAAAAAACCGGCCCATGTCCCCTTAAGGCACCTGTGATCAAAAGAACCATCACAAGGATCAAAGACACTCCCCTCACAGCTCTATATAGATCCCTTCACCAGCCTCACACTTCTCATAGGTGACAGAGCCGCTTCCTCCAGGACAATGTAAACAAAGTAAAAGACAGGGTTAATAGGGTCGTCTGTCCTTCATAGCTATGTAAATTGAAGGGTATGGAAGAGTGTTGTCCTGGATCAGTTTGGCAATCTAGACAAACTTTCCGTGTTTATTGGGAATAGAATAAGTATACATTTAGCTCTAGTTTAAACAAAATACTCCTGCACATGCATTACCAAACCTTTTAATGTACTCACACGACTATATATGTTATTGAATGCGAGATTCTACTTTAGCAAAAAAGATAATAGCTAAAGCTGAAATAAAATATATGTATTATGACGCTTGCACGAGGATGTACAGTTTCTGGACAATTTGTGAAGCCACAACTATGATACAATGGCGAACAATTTTGTATACTCCGCCTAACCTACAAAGATCAATTTACTGGAATATATTACTTAGCGATCACCATCTTGTTTTTATCATTAGGTGTTCAACTATTCCTGACCACCACTGTACAGCAATGGAACATTTTAACACTAGCATCTCTTACGAAGGGATGAGGATGTGTAGATCAGATTTTTACCCTTAAATGTGTTGTGGAGAAATATCTGGAGAAGCAACATAAGCTGTATGTTGCCTTTATGTACTTAGAGAAGGCCTATGACAGAGTGGATAGAGAAGGTATGTGGAAAGTACTTAGAATATACGGAGTAGATGGCAAGTTTCTGAAAGCAGTGAAGAACATGTATGAGGGTGCAAAGGCGGCAGTACGTGTGGAGAATAACCAGAGCGAGTTCTTTGATCTGAATGTTGGGTTGAAACAAGGGGTGTGTGATGTCCCTGTGGTTGTTTACTGTATATATGGATGGAGTCATGAAAGAAATGCAAGGAAGAGCAGTGGATGTTGGTGTATCGCTGATAAGGGAGGGAAATGAGTGGAAGCTACCTGTACTGTTGTTTGCTGATGATACAGTTCTAATGAATGATAATGAATGGGAGTTGCAGGGTCTGGTAAATATGTTTGGAACAGTGTGTGAAAAATGGAATCTGAAGGTGAATGCGGGGAACAGCAAGGTTATGGTCTTCGAAAGGGGTGAAGCCACAGAGTGTGAGGTGAAGTTGAACAGTCAGGCTATGGAGATTGTCAGCTCATTTAAGTATCTGGGCAGTGTGTTGAGTAAAGATGGGACTATGGATGAAGAAATGCGGGAGAGGGTGCAACAGGGGAAGAGGGTTGTAGGAATGCTGAAAGCAGTAACAAGAAATAGGGTGGTCAGTATGGAAGTGAAGAAGTCCTTGCATGACAGTGTGGTAATCTCGACACTTACTTACGGAAGCGAAGCATGGACGTTGGTGGAGAGACTCAGACCAATAGTGAGAGGGGTGGAAATGAGTTACTTGAGAAGTGCGTGCGGAGTTACATGGAGGGATAGACAGACTAATGAGGAAGTAAGAAGGTGTGGTGTATAGGTAGATGTGCTGGAAAGTGTGAAAAGGAACACCTTGAGATGGTTCGGCCATATGGAACGTATGGGAAGTGAGAGAATGACTAAGAAGGTGTACGAGAGCGAGGTGGAAGGACTGAGAGGGAGAGGTAAACGGAAAGAGAGGTGGAAGGATGGAGTGAGGATGTATATGGATGAAGGCGGTGCTGGTTGGGAGGAGGGGCGTCGACTGACTGGGGACAGAGGTGCATGGGGGCGGTTCGTTCGTGGCCACCCCTTTGGGGATCATGGCGTCGGGCAATAGATAGATAGATAGATCTTAGATTAAATAAATACATAAAATAAAATAACCGTCTAAAAATCTAACAAGAGGGAGAAGGAGGGCCAGAAAAATCAACAATATCCCATTCAAGTCACCTGAGCTTAAGTTGGTTCATTATTACACTGTTTATTACTTAGGGAACACAATTCAGTTAAAGTTGCTATGCTTTTTCATTAAGTTGTACATCAGAGGAAATAAAAGTCCCACGTCGCAATGAAAATTACATCATGCCATTGCTTCATTGAAAGTTGTTTAATTTAAGGGGGATGAGGGTATTTATTTTCTTATGTATTTATATTTGTATTATTTTTCAGTTTCCTCCTTAGCCCTTTATCAAGCTTAAACAAAAAACTCAAAACCCCCTTCAAGATAAATGTGTACATTTTTCGATAGATAAATGTCCAGGCCGAGGCCGCTTCCTCTTAAATTACAGACTTGTTGTAGCTCGCCAGGAAAAATTCGACACCTAAATTGTATGAAACGTGTCTTAATATCGGCAAAAAAAAAAGGGACGAAACATCTTAAAATCGCCAGACTAATGGGGTAAAGGTCTTACATTTGAGCTAGATTTGTACATTTGTATAGAAAAATGTCCCAGCCGAAGGCCGATTTGTTCTTTGTTATAGGGTCGCTATCACTAGCCTAGAAACAAATATCAACACCAAGATGGGGTGAAGCGTCTTAATATCTTCAAACTAATGAGGTGAAACGTCTTTAAATTTCCAAACTAATGGAGCGAAACAGGAGATATCCTAAAAACATACCTTGGTCCAAATAGGGTGAAATCGCCTAGATAGTGTGCTTAGTTTGACTAGGACAGAAAATGAAAGCTAAATAAAATTCTTCTATATATTGTCAATGTGCTATCTTGTAGGTTACATTCCTGTACCTATACAGTATATGTAGAATATATTCCTGTACTACCTATACAGTATATGTAGAATATATTCCTGTACTACCTATACAGTATATGTAGAATATATTTAGTATAACAAACTCCATAAAATCGTCTAATAGTAACCAAAATGGAATATGTATGCAAAACTATTAACCCTATTAAGTCCAAGGGAGGATTTTTTGGATTTCCCCTGTTTCACTCCATTAATGTGGAGATTTTTAAAGTTCACCGCATTAAGTGACGATACTAAGACGCTTCAACCGATACAGTCATCGATTGTTTCAGGACGAGCTATAACGATCCTGCAACTTCGAAGAACCCAGCCTCATGCCCGTACATATTTCTATCGACAAATTTACAAATATAATTTGAAAGGGTCTGGGCGGGCATTTTTTGGTTTTAATTAAGGAAGTCTGGGAAGGCGTTTTTGTTAGCATAAGGGAGAAAATAAAATACATTGCTCGAAGACGGCAAAAACAAGCAAAATCTTCAATAGTAATTAAACAAAATATCATAATAACTCCCAGGATGTCGGAGCAGATATTGTTAAATTGGTTAACAGAGATCGCACAATGGTGAAAGTCTACGGTCCTGGTCAGCCGTATTTCACTTATTAAGGTAAGAACGAGAGACAGTTTACCCCTTCCGTACCGGCGACGTGTTTTTAGCTTATTCTGGCTACAATTAAGCGATGGTATTCAGTTTAGATAAGGTCTCTAGCAATTAACAGGTTTCGAACTCTCCCAATTAGCCCTTTATACTACCACAAATCCGTCTTAAGCTGCACAACATCGTCTAAATATAGCTAGAATAAAATGAAAAACACGTTGCCGGTAGAGAAGTGGTTAAGGAGTTACAATCTACTTTCTTCTTGGACTGCTCTACTGAAGAACTATTTACAACTTCGGAGGGAAGTTTGTTCCAGGTAGAACAGATCTTATATGTGAACATGTTTCCACAAATACTATAGTCTATTCGCTGTAAGTAGGCGAAAAATCATGACCTCTATTCTCTGTAACTCAAAAACGACTATAGTAATCGAGCTAAAATGTCTATCAATTGGGAAGAGTCGGTCAAGGAATAGATGTGAAAATTTACAGCAATTTGCTCCAGCCCTTTTTTAATTACAGTGGTTCGAGGTGATGATTTCTCGCCTACTTACAGCGAATAGACTATAGTGCTGAACCTTTTCAATTCTAATTTCCAGTTATGGTTGCATGTTATATTCATATTGAGGCTAAACATTTTGCTATAATTCCCATTGTCAAACCCATTAAGTATTTTAAAAACTTCAATGAGCTGACCTCGTAGTCTGCTGTCTCCAACGGGAAGAGTTCAAGAGCTCTCAACCGGTCCTCGTAGCTCATTTTTCTAAGTGATGGAATAACCTTCGTATCCCTAACTTGTACTCTTTCCAGTCGCTCTATATCTTTACTGGGTGCTGGAGACCAGAATTGAACAACATACTCCAGCGAAGAAGCTGTATCAGAGAGAGAGAGAGAGAGAGAGAGAGAGAGAGAGAGAGAGAGAGAGAGAGAGAGAGAGAGAGAGAGAGAGAGAGAGAGAGAGAGAGAGAGAGAGAGATATGAAGAAAAAGAAATAGAAGATTAAGAAGAATATGCACCAGTGTTTGTTTGTGAGCGGTGTATGTTTTTGTCCAAGTACGGGTGCACTCATGAGAAGAGGGGAGGAGAATCGAGTGGAATGCATACACTAATTGCATTTCCTTGAGCTCCATGTCAAGACCCATCGACGGAATTGCAATTTCATGTTAGTATCGAACAATTTGCTGCCTGAGAGACGACCTGGTCCAGTGCTACTCCTGGATTCGGGCGGTAGGGGGAAGGGGAGATTGTGATTGAGAACTTCGACAAATTCAAGATTAAGACTTAATTTTAACATTCACTCTTGAAGTAGACTAAATCTTGAAATTGTTGAGAGATTAGTCAACTTCAAGATTATGTGTTTAAAATGGACTCGATAAGATAACAAAACAAGTAAAAACACAATTTGAGGAAGAGCACTTTACTGACAATATTTCACACATAACATCAGGTCACGAAGACCTGAAAACTCATCATATGGGAGTTTTTATTCATTCAAAATTTAGGCTTCCAATTCTGTGTATGTGTGTGTGTGTGTGTGTGTGTGTGTGTGTGTGTGAGGGATATATTGTGTGTGTGTGTGTGTGGATATAGGTGTAAAAGGGAAGGAGAGATTGAGGTTCAAAGCTTAGTCAATTTCAGATTCAGATTTCTTGTTATGTTTTGTTGTTGCATGGGGGTTTTGTTGTTGCATGGGGGTTTTGTTGTTGCATGGGGGTTTTGTTGTTGCATGGGGGTTTTGTTGTTGCATGGGGGTTTTGTTGTTGCATGGGGGTTTTGTTGTTGCATGGGGGTTTTGGGTAGAATATGGAAAAAGGTAATGGGCTTGAGAGATTATTTCAACCTGAAGGTAAAGGCTTGTAATTCTGTGTTACCTGGTGGATATAGATGGATGGAAAAGGGAAGGAGATATTGAGATTAACTATATATAGCCCGATGAAGGTCTTTTTGTACCTCCCCTGTTTCGCTCCATTAGTATGGAGATTTTAATATGTTTCCTCCCCATCAATCTGGCGATAATAGGACTCTTCACCACATTCATGTGTCGATATGTTTCTGGCAAGCAATAGCAAGCCTGGAACTTAGAAGAAGTCGGCCTTCGGCAAAGACAATTTTCTATACACAAAATGTACAAATTTTAGTTTGAAGGGGTTCTGGATGAGCATTTTTTTAGTTTGCATGAAGGCTAGGAAGTCTCGCTTGTTAGTCTAGGGGACAAACTAAAATACATTGCTCGAAAAGAGCAAAAAAAAGAGAAAATTCCTTCATAATAATTAAACAAGATACAATACCCTACAACAAGTCGGATCGGATAGTGTTAAAAATATGAACATAAATTATGGTAGACCGAGAATTAAATGGAAGGATGGATTTAACACTATCTGGTCCGACCTCTTGTGGGCACACACACACGCGCACAAACAAACACCCACATTCTGACCTCCTTTTTCAAGATCTCTCCCCCCCCCCCCCCTCCACGGCGTCCCCCAACCCCTCACTCGTCCACCTTCGGTTTAGCCCCTTCACCCTCACCCTCACCGTCATTCAACCTCGGTTTGACCCCCTCCAAACCCACCCACCCTCGGTTTGACAACCTACAACCCAATCCACCCTCGGTTTGACCCACTCCATCCCCACCCACACACTCGGTATGACAACCTCCACCCCCACCCTCACCCTTATCCAACCTCGGTTTAACCCCCTCCATTCCCACTAACACTCGGTTTTACCCACGCCACTCCCACCCACACTCAGTATGACAAACCTCCACCCCCACCCTCGGTTTAACCCCCTCCATTCCCACCCACATTCGGTTTGACCCACTCCACTCCCACACTCACCCCCATCCAACCTCGGTTTGACCCCAACCCTATCCACCTTCAATCAGACGCCCCTCCATCCTGATCCTTGAGCCCCCCCCCCCCTCCCCCTTCCACCCAGGACCCATGAATTCATATTACACATAGCTCATGCGATTTGAGCGTTATGCAAATGGCCTAGAGCAGTTTAAAATTTTAGTGAACGGGTTGACGAGCTCGGCTGATTCTAATTAACCCTTTACCGGTATACCCCGACGCATTCTCTCACTCTATTCTGGCTCTAATTAGACGGATTGGTTAACCCTTATAGTATTCTTTCATATTATTCTGGCTATGATCAGACAAATTTATAATTATTATTAACCTCATATGAATACCTTGCTGCGTTTGTTTAGTTTATGCTGGCCATTATTAGACGAAATGGTTTACCTTTTCACATTTCTTTCATTTTATTTAGGATAGTTACAAGGAATATTTAGTATCTCGGAAACCTTGCGGTCCATTCCGTGGAGATACTCGAAGTGGAAGGATAGAGACTGTTTACACTCATTACAGAGTGTGCAAAATACTATCTACTCTCTTCTTGAATTGCTCTACTGAAGAACTGTTTACAACTTCGGAGGGAAGTTTGTTCCAGGTAGAACAGATTTTATATGTGAAAAGGTTTCCATAAATACTAGTGCTGAACCTTTTCAATTCTAATTTCCAGCCATGGTTGCGTGTTGTATTCATAATGAGGCTAAACATTTTGCCATAATCCACATTGTCAAACCCATTAAGTATTTTAAATACTTCAATGAGCTGACTTCGTAGGCTGCATGTCTCCAACGAAAAGAGATCAAGGGCTCTCAACCGGTCCTCATAGCTCAGTCTTCTAATCGATGGAATAAGCTTTGTAGCCCTAGCTTGTACTCTTTTCAGTCGCTCTATGTCTTTCCTGAGTGCTGGAGATCAGAATTAAAGAGCATAATAAACTGTGAGGACTATTTCCTTATATCTATACTTAAATTGTGTCTTAATATAGCCCAATATTTGTTTATCTTTCTTCTCTACTTCAAAGCACTGCTTGGAAATATTTAGGTCACTGCTAATCAGAACACCCAAACCCTTTTCCAAGTCAGTCACTTCCAGAGGCATTCCCAATAGCGAATAGCCTGACTTGGGGTTTGCTTGGCTGATATGCATCACCTTGCACTTTTCCAAGTTTAGAGGCATCTGCCATGTCACCGACCGTTTACCCAGTCTGTTGAGCTCCATCCTGAGCTGTTCAACCCCTTTGAGGTCCTTCACATTCATTCCAAGCTTAATGTCATCTGCAAACATGGAGATCACACTCAAAGACCAACTTTGATGTCATTGACATACTATATACGATAAACAGAATTGGGCAAGGACAGATCCCTGTGGAACTCCAACAGTGACTGGAGTCCACGCAGACGAAACACCATTGATTATCACTCATTGTTGTCTACCTGCTAGCCAACGTTCTATCCAATGTGTGACCTCTGTATTGATACCTAGTGCACTCACTTTTGATATTAGCCTGCAATAAGACACTTTGTCAAAAAGTGTTTTGAAAATCTGAGTAAAGGATGTCTATGGCTCTACTTTTGTCATACTCACTCAGCATGTCATGGACAAAATTCCAGCTAATTGGTAAGACATGATCGGTGTTGCCTGAATCCATTTAGGGAATCTGTAATTATATTGTGGATTTCTAGATAGTCAACTATCTTGCCTACTAGTATCCCTTCTTAGAGTTTTACTATGATAGAAATCAAGCTAATTGCCCCATAATTCTTGGGACACTCACGATCCTCTTTCTTAAAGATTGGGCTCACATTGCCCAGTTTCCAGTCTTCAAAGAGAGAGAGAGAAGGAGAGAGAAGTATATGAATAAAAAGAAACTTATGAAGGAGAATACATGGAAAGACTCCGAGAAAGAGAAAGGAGTGCAGGATAAAGAGTAAGAGGGACTAAATTATTCACAAGTAGCCACGAAGGTACGTTTAGGGGAGTTGGGGGTTGCTCTAGACCACCTCCCCCACCCCCACCCCCATTGATCTGTCTCCACTTGTCGCGATTTATCATTCTCTCGGTTCATTTATCAGAGAGCATCCACTTTACAAAATATACTGAATGTATTGTATGTATGCCTACCTGTATATACTCAGCCACATACCGCATAGCTAGGGGTGGCCGACTCGAGACAGAGCCCGAACAGAAACAACATATACAGTTCAAATTATTGTGGTTTGGGACCACTTTCGCGTTCCCTTGCCCCTTTCTCTGTCTCGCCTAATAAGTTAATTTTACATGGGGAGGAGGATTCCAATCCCCCCACCCCCACCCCGAAGTAGGACAAATAGTACCGGTACAGAAAATGAGACAGACAGAAACGGCTAAGGTTGGGTAGAGGATGTCAAACATCACTCTGGACAGGATCAGTTCTCACCCTATTAACTGAAACTATACAGACATGGGAAAAGGTTCGTTAGCTTTTATCACGCGTGGTCGAGTGGTTTAAAGTGAGGGATGTAATTTTTAATTATTTCGATTCAAATCCTAATCATGTATTCATGTAAGTCACATGTAATGTTGATATATATATATATATATATATATATATATATATATATATATATATATATATATATATATATATATAACTTCTATAATTTGTAACTTAAATGAATTGCGTAGATTAGAGTATTTCAAAATTATAATAATAAGAGTATGAAGAACAAAGTTAATATACTCCACTCTCATACAGACTTGGACTTTAAAGAGATTATTCCGAATGGCTGAAGACAAGAACGACAATAGCGACACACACATTCATTTAACTGCTAAAGATGAGTGTGGTGATAGAGATAACAATGGAGCTAATCTCTCTCTCTCTCTCTCTCTCTCTCTCTCGTCTTCTTCTTCTTCTTCTTCTTCTTCTACTACTGCTACTTCTTCTTTTTATTATTATTATTATTATTATTAGTCTTCTTCTTATTCTGCTTTGTCACTCATTCCTTGCACTTCCCTACCTTACTCTCGGGCTTGCTATCTCTAACATGATTAAGTCCTGACCATCTCGGTGGGAATATGAGGTCTAGGTGGTCAGTGTAGTTATACAAATCTATGTAAGTCTCTTTCTCACATTCACTCTCTCTTGCGCGCTCTCTCTCTCTCTCTCTCTCTCTCTCTCTCTATATATATATATATATATATATATATATATATATATATATATATACCGGTATATATATATATATATATACAGTATATATATTTATTTATATGTTTATTTATTTATTTATATAGTATATTTCGTCAATCCATTATTTACTCACTTTTTCTCCACTGCCCTAGTAAGAAATCTATACTACCATGCAATATATTCCCGTTTTCTTCTCATTTTTCATTTATTCTATTACATATTCTTATTTTAGTTTTCTTGTATATCTCCGCAGGCATATTTTATCGCCTGTCTTTTGCGCATATCTCTCTGTCACTGCTTGGCTGGCTCTTCTTCTGATATTCCCTTTGCCTCGTCACTTACTTCCGTGTGATCTGATTATGCTAGGTCGGTGGGCAGCTGATTGGGGTATTCTCTCGGTTGAGTCAGTTCATGTACAGCATCTTTTTCGTTATATACTTAACTTCATACGCTGAATATAATACTCTACTTTTATTGAGTGACTAATCAAGTAGTTTTCCAGAACGCCCCAGCCAGCAGTCCCTCAAAAAACAAAAAAAAAACAAACACGTAATGAAGCCATAGAACACTTATCTTCTGATCTAGCTACTATTTTCAATTGGGGTAGAGAAAACCTTGTTGCATTTAATGCTTCCAAGACCCAATTTCTCCATCTTACTACCCGTTCGGAACCTCCAGAGGACTTATCCCATATTCTTCAACAATACAAAAATCAATCCTTCATCTTCTCTTAATATTCTTGGTGTCTCTTTTTCTTCTGCTCTCGCTTGGAAGGACCATATTACCAGTCTTGGTAAGACAGCCTCACAGAAGCTGGGTGTGCTCGACAGCCTCAAGGGGTTCTTTACCCATGCACAGCTTCTTGCTCTGTACAGGGGCACAGTGTGTCCTTATATTGAGTATTGTTCACATGTATGGGGAGGATCCTCTCACACCGCACTCCTAGGCAAAGTAGAAAGGAAAGCCTTTCATATCAATAACTCCCGTCCACTCACCAACTCTCTGCAATCTCTCTCTCTCTCTCTTCGCCGCATCTACTGTATATCGCTACTACAATAATCAATGTTCCTCAGAGCTCTCCCCGTGTATACCACCTCCTCTGCGTAGGGTACGTAGTACCCGTCTTGCAACACAATCCCACCTCTACTCTGTGCAACTCTCCAACCCAAGAGTGAAATGTTATTTTCAGTCTTTCTTCTATTCAACAGCTGAGCTCTGAAACTCTCTCCCAGAATCAGTGTTTCCCTCTTCCTATGACTTAAACTGCTTCGAACTCCGTGTGTCCAGGCATCTTGGCTCGAACGTCCCTTGATTTTGGCCCTGTCACTCTTTCAATTCTGGGGGAGGCACTCGCTACAGGCAGTTCTGCCTTTTGTCTCACTCACATAGAAATATATATATATATATATATATATATATATATATATATATAGTGGAGAGAAAGAGAGAGAGATAGAGAGGTAGCTATTACTTTCTCTCATCATGGGGGATTTTCAAATAAGGGTTTAATATTTCCTCTGACCCTTACCTGGCATTGGCTGAAGAATATCCTCCATCGTAATCCAACCAAGGCTCTCCCAGCATCCATCAGTAAGACATCTAATTACACTGATGGCCGGGAGGACAGGGGGGTGGGGAAAGGGCACCGAATTACATAGAGTAGGGAGGGGGGGGGGGGGGCCGGTGGATGGTTGACAGGGAGTGGGGTAGGGTAAAAGGTAGAAAGATGGGGTTTAGGAGTAGGGATATTTTGGTTAGGGTAGCTAGAAGAGTAGGGAGAGCAAGGTGGGGGGGGGGGGAGTAGAAGTTAGAGGGAGTATAAGGGTAGAGGTATTTTGGTTAGGGTAGAGAGATGGGTAGTGGGGTTGGGGGGTGCCATGAAGAGGGTAGAAGTTAGAGGGGGGGGGGGCATAGGGGTAGAGGTATTTTGATTGGAGTAGAAGGAAGAGTAGTGGAAGGTACAGTTGACTCAAGATGTTCTCCTACCCCCACGGCATGTTAACACTGCTTCTATAGTTACTTGTGTTAACAATAACTCTTTTGTATATTGTAAACTCTTTCAGTACCGGCGACGTCATTTGTATTTGATTTCAGCTACACTTACATAATTGTATTAAGCTTAAGAAGGATCTGTGGTAGTTGAAGCGATATATTGAGATAGTTTGTAGCCGTTTAATGGTTATAAGGTCCTTCCTATGCTGAATATAATCGTCTAACACTTGCCGGAATATTATGAAAAGGATTTCACCTATATTGAAGGGGTTAAACTTATATATTTTGGACCGAAGCAACTACTAGGATGAATAAATATACACACCATTTGAGGAGGAGCAACTTATTAACAACGTGTCGCAGGTAGCTTCTTCAGGTCCTCAGATTCTTCAGGTGTTTATATTAATTCTGTCATTATTTCAAAGTTAAGTCGACAAACTACAATTAAGATGTATCACTAACTTCAAAGCTACATAACTCGTCTGATTAGTAGTTCGTAGTCCTATCCAGAGTGAGGTTTGGCATCCTCTACCCAACCATAGCCGTTTCTGTCTGTCTCTTTTACTGTCCTACTTTCTTTTCTGGGGGCAGGGGGCTAGGAATCCTCCTCCCCTTGCAAAATTCACCTACTAGACGAGACAGAGTATGGGGCAAGGGAACGCGAAAGTGATCCCGGTCACTAAAAATTAGAGCTTTAAATGTTGTTTCTGTTCGGGCTCTGTCTCGAGTCAGCCACCCTCAGCTATGAGGTATGTGTCTGAGTTGGCGTGCCACATGTATTTGTTGACTTCGTTAATTGAGTTTAGAGGTGAGTTGGTTGGTGAAGGAAACATAATAATATACATACATACACACATACACACATATGCCTTATTAGGGTAGTGAATATAATGAGCCAGATTAGGAAGGGCATATGGAGGTCAGAGGGCTAATATAGTGCCAACCCTCTAATATAGTGCCAACCCTCTAATATAGTGCCACCCCTCTAATATAGTGCCACCCCTCTAATATAGTGCCACCCCTCTAATATAGTGCCAACCCTCTAATATAGTGCCACCCCTCTAATATAGTGCCACCCCTCTAATATAGTGCCACCCCTCTAATATAGTGCCGCCCCTCTAATATAGTGCCGCCCCTCTAATATAGTGCCGCCCCTCTAATATAGTGCCAACCCTCTAATATAGTGCCAACCATCTAATATAGTGCCGCCCCTCTAATATAGTGCCACCCCTCTAATATAGTGCCACCCCTCTAATATAGTGCCACCCCTCTAATATAGTGCCACCCCTCTAATATAGTGCCGCCCCTCTAATATAGTGCCGCCCCTCTAATATAGTGCCGCCCCTCTAATATAGTGCCCCCCCTCTAATATAGTGCCGCCCCTCTAATATAGTGCCAACCCTCTAATATAGTGCCACCCCTCTAATATAGTGCCGCCCCTCTAATATAGTGCCAACCCTCTAATATAGTGCCACCCCTCTAATATAGTGCCGCCCCTCTAATATAGTGCCGCCCCTCTAATATAGTGCCGCCCCTCTAATATAGTGCCACCCCTCTAATATAGTGCCGCCCCTCTAATATAGTGCCAACCCTCTAATATAGTGCCACCCCTCTAATATAGTGCCACCCCTCTAATATAGTGCCACCCCTCTAATATAGTGCCGCCCCTCTAATATAGTGCCAACCCTCTAATATAGTGCCACCCATCTAATATAGTGCCACCCCTCTAATATAGTGCCACCCCTCTAATATAGTGCCGCCCCTCTAATATAGTGCCAACCCTCTAATATAGTGCCGCCCCTCTAATATAGTGCCACCCCTCTAATATAGTGCCACCCCTCTAATATAGTGCCACCCCTCTAATATAGTGCCACTCCTCTAATATAGTGCCGCCCCTCTAATATAGTGCCACCCCTCTAATATAGTGCCACTCCTCTAATATAGTGCCGCCCCTCTAATATAGTGCCACCCCTCTAATATAGTGCCACCCCTCTAATATAGTGCCAGCCCTCTAATATAGTGCCACCCCTCTAATATAGTGCCACCCCTCTAATATAGTGCCGCTCCTCTAATATAGTGCCGCCCGTCTAATATAGTGCCACCACTCTAATATAGTGCCACTCCTCTAATATAGTGCCGCCCCTCTAATATAGTGCCACCCCTCTAATATAGTGCCACCCCTCTAATATAGTGCCACCCCTCTAATATAGTGCCGCCCCTCTAATATAGTGCCGCCCCTCTAATATAGTGCCACTCCTCTAATATAGTGCCGCCCCTCTAATATAGTGCCACCCCTCTAATATAGTGCCACCCCTCTAATATAGTGCCACCCGTCTAATATAGTGCCGCCCCTCTAATATAGTGCCGCCCCTCTAATATAGTGCCGCCCCTCTAATATAGTGCCGCCCCTCTAATATAGTGCCACCCCTCTAATATAGTGCCACCCCTCTAATATAGTGCCACCCCTCTAATATAGTGCCACCCCTCTAATATAGTGCCACTCCTCTAATATAGTGCCGCCCCTCTAATATAGTGCCACCCCTCTAATATAGTGCCACTCCTCTAATATAGTGCCGCCTCTCTAATATAGTGCCACCCCTCTAATATAGTGCCACCCCTCTAATATAGTGCCACCCCTCTAATATAGTGCCGCCCCTCTAATATAGTGCCGCCCCTCTAATATAGTGCCACTCCTCTAATATAGTGCCGCCCCTCTAATATAGTGCCACCCCTCTAATATAGTGCCACCCCTCTAATATAGTGCCGCCCCTCTAATATAGTGCCACCCCTCTAATATAGTGCCACCCCTCTAATATAGTGCCACCCCTCTAATATAGTGCCACCCCTCTAATATAGTGCCACCCCTCTAATATAGTGCCGCCCCTCTAATATAGTGCCGCCCCTCTAATATAGTGCCACCCCTCTAATATAGTGCCGCCCCTCTAATATAGTGCCACCCCTCTAATATAGTGCCGCCCCTCTAATATAGTGCCACCCCTCTAATATAGTGCCACCCCTCTAATATAGTGCCACCCCTCTAATATAGTGCCGCCCCTCTAATATAGTGCCACCCCTCTAATATAGTGCCACCCCTCTAATATAGTGCCGCCCCTCTAATAGTGCCACCCCTCTAATATAGTGCCACCCCTCTAATATAGTGCCACCCCTCTAATATAGTGCCACCCCTCTAATATAGTGCCGCCCCTCTAATATAGTGCCACCCCTCTAATATAGTGCCAACCCTCTAATATAGTGCCACCCCTCTAATATAGTGCCAACCCTCTAATATAGTGCCACCCCTCTAATAGTGCCACCCCTCTAATATAGTGCCACCCCTCTAATATAGTGCCACCCCTCTAATATAGTGCCGCCCCTCTAATATAGTGCCACCCCTCTAATATAGTGCCACCCCTCTAATATAGTGCCAACCCTCTAATATAGTGCCACCCCTCTAATATAGTGCCAACCCTCTAATATAGTGCCACCCCTCTAATATAGTGCCACCCCTCTAATATAGTGCCACCCCTCTAATATAGTGCCAACCCTCTAATATAGTACCACCCCTCTAATATAGTGCCAACCCTCTAGTATAGTGCCACCCCTCTAATATAGTGCCACCCCTCTAATATAGTGCCAACCCTCTAATATAGTGCCACCCCTCTAATATAGTGCCACCCCTCTAATATAGTGCCGCCCCTCTAATATAGTGCCACCCCTCTAATATAATGCCACCCATCTAATATAGTGCCACCCCTCTAATATAGTGCCACCCCTCTAATATAGTGCCACCCCTCTAATATAGTGCCGCCCCTCTAATATAGTGCCACCCTTCTAATATAGTGCCACCCCTCTAATATAGTGCCGCCCCTCTAATATAGTGCCACCCCTCTAATATAGTGCCACCCCTCTAATATAGTGCCAACCCTCTAATATAGTGCCACCCCTCTAATATAGTGCCAACCCTCTAATATAGTGCCACCCCTCTAATATAGTGCCACCCCTCTAATATAGTGCCACCCCTCTAATATAGTGCCACCCCTCTAATATAGTGCCACCCCTCTAATATAGTGCCACCCCTCTAATATAGTGCCACCCCTCTAATATAGTGCCGCCCCTCTAATATAGTGCCACCCCTCTAATATAGTGTCAACCCTCTAATATAGTGCCACCCCTCTAATATAGTGCCACCCCTCTAATATAGTGCCACCCCTCTAATATAGTGCCACCCCTCTAATATAGTGCCACCCCTCTAATATAGTGCCACCCCTCTAATATAGTGCCAACCCTCTAATATAGTGCCACCCCTCTAATATAGTGCCACCCCTCTAATATAGTGCCGCCCCTCTAATATAGTGCCACCCCTCTAATATAGTGCCACCCCTCTAATATAGTGCCAACCCTCTAATATAGTGCCACCCCTCTAATATAGTGCCAACCCTCTAATATAGTGCCACCCCTCTAATATAGTGCCAACCCTCTAATATAGTGCCACCCCTCTAATATAGTGCCACCCCTCTAATATAGTGCCACCCCTCTAATATAGTGCCACCCCTCTAATATAGTGCCACCCCTCTAATATAGTGCCACCCCTCTAATATAGTGCCACCCCTCTAATATAGTGCCACCCCTCTAATATAGTGCCACCCTCTAATATAGTGCCACCCCACTAATATAGTGCCATACATCTAATATAGTGCCACCCCACTAATATAGTGCCACCCTTCTAATATAGTGCCAACCCTCTAATATAGTGCCACCCCTCTAATAGTGCCACCCTCTAATATAGTGCCACCCCTCTAATATAGTGCCACCCCTCTAATAGTGCCAACCCTCTAGTATAGTGCCACCCCTCAAATATAGTGCCACCCCTCTAATATAGTGCCAACCCTCTAATATAGTGCCACCCCTCTAATATAGTGCCACCCCTCTAATATAGTGCCACCCCTCTAATATAGTGCCACCCCTCTAATATAGTGCCACCCCTCTAATATAGTGCCAACCCTCTAATATAGTGCCAACCCTCTAATATAGTGCCACCCCTCTAATATAGTGCCAACCCTCTAATATAGTGCCACCCCTCTAATATAGTGCCGCCCCTCTAATATAGTGCCACCCCTCTATTATAGTGCCACCCCTCTAATATAGTGCCACCCCTCTAATATAGTGCCACCCCTCTAATATAGTGCTGCCCCTCTAATATAGTGCCACCCCTCTAATATAGTGCCAACCCTCTAATATAGTACCACCCCTCTAATATAGTGCCAACCCTCTAGTATAGTGCCACCCCTCTAATATAGTGCCACCCCTCTAATATAGTGCCAACCCTCTAATATAGTGCCGCCCCTCTAATATAGTGCCAACCCTCTAGTATAGTGCCACCCCTCAAATATAGTGCCACCCCTCTAATATAGTGCCAACCCTCTAATATAGTGCCACCCCTCTAATATAGTGCCAACCCTCTAATATAGTGCCAACCCCCTAATATAGTGCCGCCCCTCTAATATAGTGCCACCCCTCTAATATAGTGCCAACCCTCTAATATAGTGCCACCCCTCTAATATAGTGCCACCCCTCTAATATAGTGCCACCCCTCTAATATAGTGCCAACCCTCTAATATAGTGCCACCCCTCTAATATAGTGCCAACCCTCTAATATAGTGCCACCCCTCTAATATAGTGCCAACCCTCTAATATAGTGCCACCCCTCTAATATAGTGCCACCCCTCTAATATAGTGCCACCCCTCTAATATAGTGCCACCCCTCTAATATAGTGCCACCCCTCTAATATAGAGCCACGCCTCTAATCTACTGCCATCCCTCTAATATAGTGCCACCCCTCTAACCCTCTAATATAGTGCCACCCCTCTAATATAGTGCCACCCTGTAGTATAGTGCCACCCGTCAAGTATAGTGCCACCCCTCTAATATAGTGCCAACCCTCTAATATAGTGCCACCCCTCTAATATAGTGCCACCCCTCTAATATAGTGCCACCCCTCTAATATAGTGCCACCCCTCTAATATAGTGCCAACCCTCTAATATAGTGCACCCCTCGCTCTAATATAGTGCCACCCCTCTAATATAGTGCCACCCCTCTAATATAGTGCCACCCCTCTAATATAGTGCAACCCTCTAATATAGTGCCACCCCTCTAATATAGTGCCAACCCTCTAATATAGTGCCACCCCTCTAATATAGTGCCAACCCTCTAATATAGTGCCACCCCTCTAATATAGTGCCACCACTCTAATATAGTGCCAACCCTCTAATATAGTGCCACCCCTCTAATATAGTGCCACCCCTCTATAGTGTAGTGCCAACCCCTCTAATATAGTGCCACCCCTCTAATATAGTGCCACCCCTCTAATATAGTGCCACCCCTCTAATATAGTGCCACCCCTCTAATATAGTGCCAACCCTCTAATATAGTGCCACCCCTCTAATATAGTGCCACCCCTCTAATATAGTGCCACCCCTCTAATATAGTGCCACCCCTCTAATATAGTGCCACCCCTCTAATATAGTGCCACCCTCTAATATAGTGCCACCCCTCTAATATAGTGCCACCCCTCTAATATAGTGCCAACCCTCTAATATAGTGCCACCCCTCTAATATAGTGCCACCCCTCTAATATAGTGCCACCCCTCTAATATAGTGCCACCCCTCTAATATAGTGCCCAACCCTCTAATATAGTGCCACCCCTCTAATATAGTGTCTACCCTCTAACATAGTGTCACCCCTCTAACATAGTGTCAACCCCTTAATATAGTGCCACCCCTCTAATATAGTGCCACCCCTCTAATATAGTGCCACCCCTCTAATATAGTGCCACACCCTCTAATATAGTGCCACCCCTCTAATATAGTGCCACCCTCTAATATAGTGCCACCCCTCTAATATAGTGCCACCCCTCTATTATAGTGCCACCCCTCTAATATAGTGCCACCCCTCTAATATAGTGCCACCCCTCTAATATAGTGTCACACCTCTAATATAGTGCCACCCCCTCTAATATAGTGCCACCCCTCTAATATAGTGCCACCCCTCTCTAATATAGTGCCACCCCTCTAATATAGTGCCACCCCTCTAATATAGTGCCACCCCTCTAATATAGTGCCACCCCTCTAATATAGTGCCACCCCTCTAATATAGTGCCACCTCTAATATAGTGCCACCCCTCTAATATAGTGCCACCCCTCTAATATAGTGCCACCCCTCTAATATAGTGCCACCCTCTAATTTAGTGCCACCCCTCTAATATAGTGCCACCCCTCTAATATAGTGCCACCCCTCTAATATAGTGCCACCCCTCTAATATAGTGCCACCCCTCTAATATAGTGCCACCCCTCTAATATAGTGCCACCCTCTAATATAGTGCCACCCCTCTTATATAGTGCCACCCCTCTAATATAGTGCCACCCTCTAATATAGTGCCACCCCTCTAATATAGTGCCACCCCTCTAATATAGTGCCAACCCTCTAATATAGTGCCGCCCCTCTAATATAGTGCCAACCCTCTAGTATAGTGCCACCCCTCAAATATAGTGCCACCCCTCTAATATAGTGCCACCCCTCTAATATAGTGCCACCCCTCTAATATAGTGCCGCCCCTCTTATATAGTGCCGCCCCTCTAATATATTGCCGCCCCTCTAATATAGTGCCACCCCTCTAATATAGTGCCAACCCTCTAATATAGTGCCACCCCTCTAATATAGTGCCAACCCTCTAATATAGTGCCAACCCTCTAATATAGTGCCGCCCCTCTAATATAGTGCCACCCCTCTAATATAGTGCCGCCCCTCTAATATAGTGCCACCCCTCTAATATAGTGCCACCCCTCTAATATAGTGCCGCCCCTCTAATATAGTGCCACCCCTCTAATATAGTGCCACCCCTCTAATATAGTGCCAACCCTCTAATATAGTGCCACCCCTCTAATATAGTGCCAACCCTCTAATATAGTGCCGCCCCTCTAATATAGTGCCACCCCTCTAATATAGTGCCACCCCTCTAATATAGTGCCACCCCTCTAATATAGTGCCAACCCTCTAATATAGTGCCACCCCTCTAATATAGTGCCAACCCTCTAATATAGTGCCACCCCTCTAATATAGTGCCACCCCTCTAATATAGTGCCACCCCTCTAATATAGTGTCACCCCTCTAATATAGTGCCACCCCTCTAATATAGTGCCAACCCTCTAATATAGTGCCACCCCTCTAATATAGTGCCACCCCTCTAATGGACCAACGGAAACTGGTAATAGTCTGGGCTTCCTTTCCCTTCCTCCTATACGACAATGGCACACGAGGGATTTTCCGGCAACTGTTAATGAGCAAGTTTTTTCTCTCGTAATCTTAGGGCCTCTTTTAAGGGGGGCTGGGCGTATATATTTGAATTATCTTTCTATTATTTTGTTTAGTTTCCTCGCTAAAAAAGCTTTAAAAAACACCACCTAGACCCGCCCCCCCCCCACCTTCAAGATAAATGTATAAATGTTTTGGTAGAATAATGTCCCAGCCTTCAAATTACAGGCTTGCTATCGCTCGCCAGGAAAAATATCAACACCTAAATGGCACGAAAGGTCTTGATATTGATAAAGAAATCGAGCGAAAGGTCTTAAAATTGCCAAACGCCGAACGTCTTAAAATCGACTCAAAATGGGGCGAACTTCTTAAAATCTCAAAACTAATGGGGCTAAGCATGAGGGAGAAGAGGGTCCAGAAAAAAATACCTCGCCTTAAGGGAGGGGGGGGGGGGTCACCGGCTTTTTTTTATCTTTCTCTCCTTTGCTCTCTTTCTCTGGTTTGTATCCATTCGGCCCCATTCAGCCAACTGTTTTAAGACGTTCATACCCATCCAGGTGTCGATTTCTTCCTGGCGAGCGATAGCGAGCCAGCATTGTATGGAGAAATCCGGCCTCGCCGGTGACATTTTCCTATCGAAAAATGTACAAATTTAGCTTGCTGTCAAAATAAAAATATATATATATGCTGGCTGGCTACCGCTCGCCAGGAAAAGATTTTATGCTAGCTATCATTAGACGATTTTATGCAGTTTACGAAGGATCTATGGTAGTAAAAAGGGACGAGTGAGACAGTTCTAAGACAATTAATTGCTGAAGACCCTTTTGAAAATGTATATAATCGTCTAATAGTGGACAGCATAAAGTTATAAGGAAGGGCCTCGGTACGGCAAAGGATTAAAAGTCAGACGAGCGCTTTTTCTGGCCATTTTGGAGCCGGAATTCATATACTGGCAATACAGTATATCTTGATTATCTGCCATAGGTATCGGTAACTATAGGTAACGCCAACGAACTTGACAATTATCTCGATCCCTGACCTCTTCGTAACTCAAAAGGACCTTGAGCAAACTGGCTGTAAATTTTAACACCTATTTCCTGGTGGAGTTTTCCCAAATGATAGAAATTTCATACCGATTGCTTTCATTAATTTCGAGTAATAAGAAGTTAAGGGGTCGAGATTATTGTCAAGTTCGCTGGCGCTACCTATAGCCGGAAATGATATAAACTTAAGTGATATAATACTGTATGTATGAGTGATGGAGTGCGGTGGCAGGCTGGAGAGGTATGTATGAGTGATGGAGTGCGGTGGCAGGCTGGAGAGGTATGTATGAGTGATGGAGTGCGGTGGCAGGCTGGAGAGGTATTAAGGGAAGGTGGGTAGATGGATGCTGATGGATAGGTCTTAAGGGAAGGTGGGTAGATGGATGCTGATGGATAGGTCTTAAGGGGAGGTGGGTAGATGGATGCTGATGGATTGGTCTTAAGGGGAGGTGGGTAGATGGATGCTGATGGATAGGTCTTAAGGGAAGGTGGGTAGATGGATGCTGATGGATAGGTCTTAAGGGGAGGTGGGTAGATGGATGCTGATGGATAGGTCTTAAGGGAAGGTGGGTAGATGGATGCTGATGGATAGGTCTTAAGGGAAGGTGGGTAGATGGATGCTGATGGATTGGTCTTAAGGGGAGGTGGGTAGATGGATGCTGATGGATAGGTCTTAAGGGAAGGTGGGTAGATGGATGCTGATGGATAGGTCTTAAGGGGAGGTGGGTAGATGGATGCTGATGGATAGGTCTTAAGGGAAGGTGGGTAGATGGATGCTGATGGATAGGTCTTAAGGGGAGGTGGGTAGATGGATGCTGATGGATTGGTCTTAAGGGGAGGTGGGTAGATGGATGCTGATGGATAGGTCTTAAGGGAAGGTGGGTAGATGGATGCTGATGGATAGGTCTTAAGGGAAGGTGGGTAGATGGCTGCTGATGGATTGGTCTTAAGGGGAGGTGGGTAGATGGATGCTGATGGATAGGTCTTAAGGGGAGGTGGGTAGATGGATGCTGATGGATAGGTTTTAAGGGAAGGTGGGTAGATGGATGCTGATGGATTGGTCTTAAGGGGAGGTGGGTAGATGGATGCTGATGGATAGGTCTTAAGGGAAGGTGGGTAGATGGATGCTGATGGATAGGTCTTAAGGGGAGGTGGGTAGATGGATGCTGATGGATAGGTCTTAAGGGAAGGTGGGTAGATGGATGCTGATGGATAGGTCTTAAGGGAAGGTGGGTAGATGGATGCTGATGGATTGGTCTTAAGGGGAGGTGGGTAGATGGATGCTGATGGATAGGTCTTAAGGGAAGGTGGGTAGATGGATGCTGATGGATAGGTCTTCAGGGAAGGTGGGTAGATGGATGCTGATGGATAGGTCTTAAGGGGAGGTGGGTAGATGGATGCTGATGGATTGGTCTTAAGGGGAGGTGGGTAGATGGATGCTGATGGATAGGTCTTAAGGGGAGGTGGGTAGATGGATGCTGATGGATTGGTCTTAAGGGGAGGTGGGTAGATGGATGCTGATGGATAGGTCTTAAGGGGAGGTGGGTAGATGGATGCTGATGGATAGGTCTTAAGGGAAGGTGGGTAGATGGATGCTGATGGATAGGTCTTAAGGGAAGGTGGGTAGATGGATGCTGATGGATAGGTCTTAAGGGGAGGTTGGTAGATGGATGCTGATGGATTGGTCTTAAGGGGAGGTGGGTAGATGGATGCTGATGGATAGGTCTTAAGGGAAGGTGGGTAGATGGATGCTGATGGATAGGTCTTAAGGGGAGGTGGGTAGATGGATGCTGATGGATTGGTCTTAAGGGGAGGTGGGTAGATGGATGCTGATGGATAGGTCTTAAGGGGAGGTGGGTAGATGGATGCTGATGGATAGGTCTTAAGGGAAGGTGGGTAGATGGATGCTGATGGATTGGTCTTAAGGGGAGGTGGGTAGATGGATGCTGATGGATTGGGAGAGAGAAAAAGAAAAAGTTACATAGATACACAGACCCTGTGGTCCCTGTGAGGCAGTCCAGACTACGAAGTTAATTATACTATTTTCTAAGACAACTGAGTAGAAATACATGATAGCAAAGAAGAAGGTTATCTGAAAGAGGGAGAGAGAGTGAACGAGAGCGAGAGATAAGACGATACAATTCATAGACAGATACGCATTTACAGGAGAGAGAGTGAGAGAGAGAGAGAGAGGCGAACCACTGACGTCATGGCCTAAAGTCGCCTTCGCCATAATACTGAAGGGGGGGGGGGGCTACGCTGGGCGGCACTGAAAGGGGGAGTGGGATTCAGGAATTAGGAAGGGGGGGGGGGGGGGGGAGTAGGGGGCGTGTCGGCGTTGGGGGTAGTCCTAAGGGGACATTGGCCGTTTGTTTAGCCTATTAATTCATGTATTCCTTTATGTCTTAGTTAATTCATGTATTCCTTTATGTCTTAGTTAATTCATGTATTCCTTTATGTCTTAGTTAATTCATGTATTCCTTTATGTCTTAGTTAATTCATGTATTCCTTTATGTCTTAGTTAATTCATGTATTCCTTTATGTCTTAGTTAATTCATGTATTCCTTTATGTCTTAGTTAATTCATGTATTCCTTTATGTCTTAGTTAATTCATGTATTCCTTTATGTCTTAGTTAATTCATGTATTCCTTTATGTCTTAGTTAATTCATGTATTCCTTTATGTCTTAGTTAATTCATGTATTCCTTTATGTCTTAGTTTAATTCCTTTATGTCTTAGTTAATTCATGTATTCCTTTATGTCTTAGTTAATTCATGTATTCCTTTATGTCTTAGTTAATTCATGTATTCCTTTATGTCTTAGTTAATTCATGTATTCCTTTATGTCTTAGTTAATTCATGTATTCCTTTATGTCTTAGTTTCCTCGCTACACCTCCATCAAGCTAAGAAAAACACCCCCTAGACCCCCTTTCAAGATAAATTTGTACATTTTTCGGTACAAAAATGTCCCGGCCGAAGGCCGGTTCCTCTTAAAATTACAGGCTCGCTATCGCTCGCCAGGAAAAAATCGACACCTAAATGGCACGAAAGGTCTTAAAATTGACAACTAAATTGGGCGAAAGGTGTTAAAATCGCCAAATAATGGCCCATTAGTGTTATAATCTCAACACTACTGGGGCTAAACATTAGGGAGAAGGGGGTCCAGAAAAACGGTCTGCCTCCCCTTAACACCTTATGGCCACACGGTAACAAATGAAGGTGTATAGAATGGGTCTGATAATTCGGTAAAAATCTTTCTCTTTAAACTTCATCTGTACCGGCGACGTCTTTAAACTTCATCTGTACCGGCGACGTCTTTAAACTTCATCTGTACCGGCGACGTCTTTAAACTTCATCTGTACCGGCGACGTCTTTAAACTTCATCTGTACCGGCGACGTCTTTAAACTTCATCTGTACCGGCGACGTCTTTAAACTTCATCTGTACCGGCGACGTCTTTAAACTTCATCTGTACCGGTGTACCGGCGACGTCTTTAAACTTCATCTGTACCGGCGACGTCTTTAAACTTCATCTGTACCGGCGACGTCTTTAAACTTCATCTGTACCGGCGACGTCTTTAAACTTCATCTGTACCGGCGACGTCTTTAAACTTCATCTGTACCGGCGACGTCTTTAAACTTCATCTGTACCGGCGACGTCTTTAAACTTCATCTGTACCGGCGACGTCTTTAAACTTCATCTGTACCGGCGACGTCTTTAAACTTCATCTGTACCGGCGACGTCTTTAAACTTCATCTGTACCGGCGACGTCTTTAAACTTCATCTGTACCGGCGACGTCTTTAAACTTCATCTGTACCGGCGACGTCTTTAAACTTCATCTGTACCGGCGACGTCTTTAAACTTCATCTGTACCGGCGACGTCTTTAAACTTCATCTGTACCGGCGACGTCTTTAAACTTCATCTGTACCGGCGACGTCTTTAAACTTCATCTGTACCGGCGACGTCTTTAAACTTCATCTGTACCGGCGACGTCTTTAAACTTCATCTGTACCGGCAACGTCTTTAAACTTCATCTGTACCGGCGACGTCTTTAAACTTCATCTGTACCGGCGACGTCTTTAAACTTCATCTGTACCGGCGACGTCTTTAAACTTCATCTGTACCGGCGACGTCTTTAAACTTCATCTGTACCGGCGACGTCTTTAAACTTCATCTGTACCGGTGTACCGGCGACGTCTTTAAACTTCATCTGTACCGGCGACGTCTTTAAACTTCATCTGTACCGGCGACGTCTTTAAACTTCATCTGTACCGGCGACGTCTTTAAACTTCATCTGTACCGGCGACGTCTTTAAACTTCATCTGTACCGGCGACGTCTTTAAACTTCATCTGTACCGGCGACGTCTTTAAACTTCATCTGTACCATGCGACGGCTTTAAACTTCATCTGTACCGGTGTACCGGCGACGTCTTTAAACTTCATCTGTACCGGCGACGTCTTTAAACTTCATCTGTACCGGCGACGTCTTTAAACTTCATCTGTACCGGCGACGTCTTTAAACTTCATCTGTACCGGCGACGTCTTTAAACTTCATCTGTACCGGCGACGTCTTTAAACTTCATCTGTACCGGCGACGTCTTTAAACTTCATCTGTACCGGCGACGTCTTTAAACTTCATCTGTACCGGCGACGTCTTTAAACTTCATCTGTACCGGCGACGTCTTTAAACTTCATCTGTACCGGCAACGTCTTTAAACTTCATCTGTACCGGCGACGTCTTTAAACTTCATCTGTACCGGCGACGTCTTTAAACTTCATCTGTACCGGCGACGTCTTTAAACTTCATCTGTACCGGCGACGTCTTTAAACTTCATCTGTACCGGCGACGTCTTTAAACTTCATCTGTACCGGTGTACCGGCGACGTCTTTAAACTTCATCTGTACCGGCGACGTCTTTAAACTTCATCTGTACCGGCGACGTCTTTAAACTTCATCTGTACCGGCGACGTCTTTAAACTTCATCTGTACCGGCGACGTCTTTAAACTTCATCTGTACCGGCGACGTCTTTAAACTTCATCTGTACCGGCGACGTCTTTAAACTTCATCTGTACCGGCGACGTCTTTAAACTTCATCTGTACCATGCGACGGCTTTAAACTTCATCTGTACCGGTGTACCGGCGACGTCTTTAAACTTCATCTGTACCGGCGACGTCTTTAAACTTCATCTGTACCGGCGACGTCTTTAAACTTCATCTGTACCGGCGACGTCTTTAAACTTCATCTGTACCGGCGACGTCTTTAAACTTCATCTGTACCGGCGACGTCTTTAAACTTCATCTGTACCGGCGACGTCTTTAAACTTCATCTGTACCGGCGACGTCTTTAAACTTCATCTGTACCGGCGACGTCTTTAAACTTCATCTGTACCGGCGACGTCTTTAAACTTCATCTGTACCGGTGTACCGGCGACGTCTTTAAACTTCATCTGTACCGGCGACGTCTTTAAACTTCATCTGTACCGGCGACGTCTTTAAACTTCATCTGTACCGGCGACGTCTTTAAACTTCATCTGTACCGGCGACGTCTTTAAACTTCATCTGTACCGGCGACGTCTTTAAACTTCATCTCAAACGCGGAAGTCTTTAAACTTCATCTGTACCGGCGACGTCTTTAAACTTCATCTGTACCGGCGACGTCTTTAAACTTCATCTGTACCGGCGACGTCTTTAAACTTCATCTGTACCGGCGACGTCTTTAAACTTCATCTGTACCGGCGACGTCTTTAAACTTCATCTGTACCGGCGACGTCTTTAAACTTCATCTGTACCGGCGACGGCTTTAAACTTCATCTGTACCGGCGACGTCTTTAAACTTCATCTGTACCGGCGACGTCTTTTTCATTGTATTCTGGCAGCTATTAGACGATTTTATTCAGCTTAAAAAGAACCTCCAGCAATTAACAGGCTTCAAACTGTCTCACTGAACCCTTCTTACTGCCACAGATCCTTCTTAAACTGCACAAAATCGTCTAAATATAGCTAGAAATACTTTAGAAGTCGTCGCCGGTACGGAAGGGGTTAAACTTCATCTGTACCGGCGACGTCTTTTTCATCTTATCCTAGCTATATTTAGACGATGTTGCGCAGCTTAAGCAGGATCTGTGGTAGTACAAAGGGTTCTGTGAGATAGTGTGAAGCCTCTTAATTACTGGAGGTCCTTTTTAAACTGAATAAAGTTCTGGCACCGGTTTGGAAAGCGTTAATCTCCAGGTCCTTTGCGTTTTGCGTTTTGCGTTGGTTACGTTTTAAGGGGAGACAGACCGTTTTTCTGGACCCCCTTCTCCCTAATGTCTAGGCCCACCACTAGTTTTGAGATTTGAAGACATTGGTTCCATTAGTTTGGGGATTTTATGACCTTTCACTCCATTGTGTTGTCAATATTAGTACCCTTCGTGCCATTTAGGTGTTGATTTTTTCCTGGCGAGCGATAGCGATCCTGTTATTTTAAGAGAAATCGGCCTGTGGCCGGGACATTTTTCTACCGACAAATGTTCAAATCTATTTTGTGTTTTTCTAAGTTTGATGGAGGTCTAGGGAGGAAACTAAAAACAAATATATGAATACATGAATTAATAAACCAAACATACAGCCACTGTCCCCTTAAGTGGTGTAGTTCAGGAAATGACTCAGTGCACTCCTCTGACTCTGTGTGAGAGGACATTCCCCAACATAGATAGAATTGTCTCCCTTTAGCCAGTGTTCAATAATACAAGGGTTAAGGGAGCTTAGACGGTATTGTGCAGCATAATTTACTGGTTCGGCTCAATGGTTTAAGGAGGGGGTTTAGTTTTCTCTCTAAACCTCCATCAAACTTTAAACAAAAAAAACACCCACAAGACCCCCCTAACAAGACCCCCCTACGGTATACTGTATATATTTGTAAATTTTTCGGTAGAACAATTTCCCGGCCGAAGGCCAATTCCTCTTCAAATACAGGCTTGCTATCTCTCGCCAGGAAAACAATCGACACCTAAATGGCACGAAAGGTCTAAATATTGGCAAAAAAATGGGGCAAAAGGTCTGAAAACGAGAAACTAATGGGGCGAATGTCTTGAAAACTCATAACTAAACGGGCTATGCATAAGAGAGGAGGAGGACTCGAAAAACCAACTGCCTCCCCTTAATTGTCCGGCGACATCTTTTTAATTGTGTTCTTGCTACTATTAGACGATTTTATTCAGTTGAAAAAGAGCCTCCAGCATCTACGAGGCTTTCAGCTATCGCACTTAACCGTTTGTACAACCACAGATCCTTCTTAACCCCAAGATACCGGAGGTTGGCCGATCTATGTTACTCTAGGATCTCTACTCTTCTACCCAAGCACCAATATACCGCCATTAACCCCCCCCACCCCACCCCTAAAATACAAGATGACCCCCATCCCCTAAAGCGTTGTAAGACCCTCTGAGAATCCATGTCAATTAAGGGAGCCCACCTCGCTTGTTTTCTCTTTCTCTCCCTCTCTCTTTGGCTTGTATCCATTCGGCCCCATTCAGCCTACTGTTTTAAGACGTTTACCCCATCCAGTTGTCAATTTTTTCTGACGAGCGGTAGCGATCCAGCATATACAGTATATATTTTTTTTTTTGACAGCAAGCTAAATTTGTAAAAAAAAATATAGAAAAATCTCTCCGGCGAAGCCGGACTTCTCCATACAATGCTGGCTCGCTATCGCTCGCCAGGAAGAAATCGACACCTGGATGGGGATAAACGTCTTAACACAGTTGGCTGAATGGGGCCGAATGGATACAAGCCAGAGAAAGAGGGAAAAGGAGAAAAAGATGAAAACAACGGTGACCCCCCTTAACCCTTCGACTTCCAAAATGTCTTCCTCCCATCAATAACACCATCGACTGATAGCCAGAGAAAGAGGAAGAAAAGCGTTTTCAAATACTGAAGGGGGTCAGTTTACGAAGAATATCTATTCAGAAAATTATCAAGGGGAGTATGGCTGTTTTTCTGGTCTATTAATTCATGTATTCATTTATTTTTAGTTTCCACGCTAGACCTCCCTCAAACTTAGAAAAACACCCACTAGACACCCCCCCTCCCTCAAGATAAATTTATACATTTTTCGGTAGAAAAATTTCCCAGCCGAAGGTCGGTTCCTCATAAAATTACAAGCTCGCTATCGCTCGCCAGGAAAAAATCGACACCAAAATGGCACGATAGGCCTTAAAATTGACAACGAAATGGAGCTAAATGTGTTAAAATCGCCAAACTATTGGGCCGAAAGTCTTAAAATCTGAAAACTAGTGGGGCTAAACATGAGGGAGAAGGGGGGCTAGAAAAGCGACCCATCTCCCCGAACGTCCCTTGATTTTGGCCCTGTCACTCTTTCAACTATGGGGGAGGCACTCGCTATAGGCAGTTATGCCTTTTGCCTCCCTCAATCACATAGAAAAAAAAGAAAAAAAATAAGTAAGGTTTAGGAATGTTTATGATCCTGCCCCACCCTCCTGCTGAACCCTATCATTTGGCCTGCTCTGATCCCTGGGTAAGTATTGAGTCTGGACCAGCTGGGAGGTTTATCGGGCCGTTTGCGTAAGAGCTGGTTCATTGCACATCGCTTGGGGCATCGGTGTTTGTATATATAATATAATATATATATATATATATATATATATATATATATATATATTATCTATATTGTTAGAAATATTATAGTAACCGCTATATTTCGATGTAATATAGAAGCAAGTATATGTGCGAGATGGTACTATTACATATTATGTTTGGGATTTTATATAGGCAATATTTGTCTATCCTTATATATTTTTAAGTTAATTTACTTGCCGGGAATTAGTATATTTAAGCAGGCAGCTGTACACTAGAGGGTGAATCAATGTCATTAGTATATTTAAGCAGGCAGCTGTACACTAGAGGATGAATCAATGTCATTAGTATATTTAAGCAGGCAGCTGTACACTAGAGGGTGAATCAATGTCATTAGTATATTTAAGCAGGCAGCTGTACACTAGAGGGTGAATCAATGTCATTAGTATATTTAAGCAGGCAGCTGTACACTAGAGGGGGAATCAATGTCATTAGTATATTTAAGCAGGCAGCTGTACACTAGAGGGTGAATCAATGTCATTAGTATATTTAATCAGGCAGCTGTACACTAGAGGGTGAATCAATGTCATTAGTATATTTAATCAGGCAGCTGTACACTAGAGGGGGAATCAATGTCATTAGTATATTTAAGCAGGCAGCTGTACACTAGAGGGTGAATCAATGTCATTAGTATATTTAAGCAGGCAGCTGTACACTAGAGGGTGAATCAATGTCATTAGTATATTTAAGCAGGCAGCTGTACACTAGAGGGGGAATCAATGTCATTAGTATATTTAAGCAGGCAGCTGTACACTAGAGGGGGAATCAATGTCATTAGTATATTTAAGCAGGCAGCTGTACACTAGAGGGGGAATCAATGTCATTAGTATATTTAAGCAGGCAGCTGTACACTAGAGGGGGAATCAATGTCATTAGTATATTTAAGCAGGCAGCTGTACACTTACCTTTACCTTTGGATACCTTTGGATGTGTTCGCCGCTCTTCTAGCGGCTCCAAGGAGCGCGACGCCCCTCGTTATGGGTGGTGATTTGGTGCAGTAGACTGTTTGAAGCGACAGCTCAGTCCCTTGCGAGGATGGGCTCGTCTGGCACTTTTTGCAGTTCGACATCTAGGGCTCTCTTGAAGTTGTCTAACGAGATGTCCCTCATGTCTCTTACTCGCCGTGGGAGTTTGTTGAAGAGACGTGGGCCTCTGTGTGATAACCAGCCCTCTCGCAGAGAGCCCATAGCACCCCTGTTATTCATCCGGGGGATTTCGCATTCCCAGCCTCTCCTATCACTGAATTTCATGACTATCGGAGTTTTAGTTTGGTACTAAACCCTCTGCGATTTTCCACGTGTATATTATTAGGTAACGTTCTCTTCTACGTTCCAGTGAGTACAGATTCAGTGCTCTTAAACGCTCCCAATAGTGTAGATGTTTTATCGAACTTATATGCGAAGTGAAATTTCTTTGTACACTCTCTACGTCATTTATTTCACCTGCTTTGTATGGGGATGTTAATACGCTACAGTATTCAAGCCGCGGTAGCACTAGAGATTTGAAGAGCGTTATCATAGGCAATTCACCGCGGGTTTTAAAAGTACGCAGAATCCAACCCATTAAGACGTTTCGCAGCCGCCACTTTGACCTGGTTATGTACTTTGAAACCCATATTTTCAGACATTAATACTCCAAGGTGTTTCACACTGTCTTTCCGTTCTATTATGTGGTTAGATTCTGTTAAGTAATTTGTAATTTCTTTAACACCATTATTATCTCTGTACCGTATTAATTGGAATTTTTCCTCATTGAATTGCATGTTGTTTTCCCTGGTCCACTGGAACACTACATTCATGTCTTCCTGCAGTCGGCCTGTGTCCTCTTATGTGTTTACTATCTTGCTTAATTTTGTGTCATCAGCAAAAGACGACACCGTACTGTGTCTGGTGTTGGTATCTATGTCACAAATTAGTATGAGGAACAGAAGGGGCGCTAGCACTGTTCCTTGGGGCACTGAGCTTTTGACATCCGAAGGCTCAGAAGTGACTTGGTTTACTGCTACCGATTGTTTTCGGTTTACGAGGAAATTGTATATCCACCGTCCGATTTTCCCAGTTATACCTTTTGCTTTCAGTTTGTGGGCTATTATACCATGGTCACATTTATCAAATGCCTTAGCAAAATCGGTGTAAATGACATCCACGTTTTTCTTTTCTTCTAGCGCTTCAAGAATTTTTTCATAGTGTTCCAAAAGTTGTGAGAGACATGATCTTCCCGCTCTGATCCCATGTTGACCGGTGTTGTGTAGTTCATTTGTCTCCATGAATGTTGAAATTTTGCTTTGCAGGACTCGCTCGAAAACTTTAATGATGTGAGAGGTTAGAGCTACCGGGCGGTAGTTTTTTGGTAGTGCTTTACTCCCTCCTTTATGCAGTGGGGCAATTATTGCGTTTTTCAAGCTATCTGGTATGTCACCAGTGTCTAGACTCCTTCTCCACATTATAGCCAGGGGTTTTGAGAGGTTTTCCTTACATTTTTTCATTAGGATCGAATTCCATGAGTCCGGGCCTGGTGCCGAGTGGGATGGCATGTTGGAAATGGCCTCTTCTATGTCTTTTGGACCGAAATCAATATCCAGCATCTGAGGGGTTTCCGTGGGGGAGGTTTCCATGAAAAATATATTTTGGTCTCTGATGACTTTTGTTTCATCAGGCTCACTGAATGCCATTTCATACTGCCTGCTTAAGAGTTCGCTCATTTCCTTTTTGTCCCCTGTGAAAGAGCCGTCCCCTTTGCTCAGTGGGCCGATGTTTGATGTTGGTTTAGCCTTTTGTTTGGCGTATGAAAAGAAGTATTTGGAATTTTCCTTTATACCTGCAATAGCTTTCCTCTCCTCTTCCATATGTTGTAGTTCATATGATATTCTTAGCCTTTGTTCAATTTATACAATTTCTCTATCTATTTCGACCTTTTGCCTATCCTGTAGATTTTGATGTGTGCGTCTTTGTGCGAGTAATTTTCTTCTTCTGTACAGCCTCCTCCTTTCCCGATCTTGTTTGCTTCTTCGTTTTGTTTGTCTTGCAGGTATATGGTGGCTACAGATTTGGGTCATGGTTTCTGTTATTAAGACTAGACATTCTGCTGGTGTCAGGTTATCCATTAAATCTTCCCAGTCTATTTTCTCCATTTCTTGATTTACCTCTTCCCACCTAATGTTTTTGTTATTGAAGTTAAATTTACTGAAGGGGCCGGTTTTGTTCTCGATTCTGAGGTTGTCTGTATACTTTCTAAGGTTGTTTTGATCTCAATTAATTTATGATCTGAGTATGTTGTGTCCGATATGTTAATGCTGTGTACTAGAGAGTCGTTGTTAGTGAAGACCAGGTCTAAGATATTGTTTTCCCGTGTGGGTTCAGCAATATGTTGGGTAAGACTAAAAAAATAACAAAGTTCAAAAAGCTCTCTCGTATTAGTATTTGCTTCTCCGGTGTTATTTGCCACTAACTGGTTTTCTAGTTGTCTCCATTTAATGTTTGGTAGGTTAAAGTCTCCTAGCCATATAATATTTGGTGTTGGGTTCCCCAGGGTTTCCACTTCTGATTTTATTTTGTTGAGCTGGGTTTTGAATTCTTCTCGGGATGAGTCTGGAGGCCTGTATGTAACAATAACTGCTAAATTTAGGGATTCTATTTTAACTCCAAGTATTTCCACCACTTCATTACTGTTATTTAGGAATTCAGTACATATCAGTGAGTCATGTATGTACAAGGCTACGCCTCCATGTGATCTATGCGTTCTGTCCGCCCTATGTAGGTTGTAACCAGGAATCCATACCTCACTATCTTCCTGATCTTTAATGTGAGTTTCTGTGAGAGCCGCAAATATAGCGTTTCCTTCTTCTAGCAGGCCCCTAATAAATGGTACTTTGTTCGTGGTTCTATTTTTTAGGCCTTGGATATTTGCAAACAAGATTGGGGAGGGATTGTTTTGAGTACTATGTGTACCTAACAGTCTTCGGGATGTATTGGCCACTCTTGGGAGGCCAGGAGGTGCTCGAGGTGTTCTATGTGCTCTTCCATCTCCCTCAGTCTCTTCATCTTCATCTGCCCTTTCCCTCCTTGCCTTTTTCCTCTGTCTCGTCCTCGCATAGCTAGAGAGTTTTTTGGGCTACCATTCGTGTTAGGTCTAGCATATCTCCAAGTCCCTATAATATGAAAAGCTGGGCATTTCATATTGTAGCAGGTCTTGTTCTCAAGTGATGTCTTGCAAAGGGATGGGTGGTATTTGCAGGTTTCACCAAATCTACATTTTCCATGACTGGTTATGTTGTTGCAAATTTTGGGATGAGCAAATCTACATGAATTCCCATTATATTCGCCCTTTTGACCAAAGTAGCACCTTCTTTCCAGATAATATCTGCACACTGGTGTAGACAACCCCAGTAGGTGTGGCTGGGGCTGCAAGGGATTATGTGGTGAGCTAAGTGTGGTTGTGGGTGATAGTGGGCTTGGTGTATGGATGGGTGAGGCCTGCAGGGGGGTGGAGTTACGGGTCGGTTGTAGGTGGGCAGGTGGCAGTGGTGAGGGGGGAGACGATGTGGAAGGGGAGCCTGATATGGGGGCTTGTTGCATCCTACGTTCATCCTGCAAATGTATTTGATCAACAGCAGTAGGGTGGTCAATGGCCATAGATGGGATTAATGTGGGTGTTTTCTGGGTCTGGGGAGATGTGCGGCAGGGTTTGTGGATATGTAGGGTGCGAAAGGTTGTTGTTCGGCAGGCGATGTGTGTTGATGTGCAGGAGGCAATGTGGGCATTATCATGGGAAGGTGTGCGTGTGTGGGTTGTGATATATGTATGAGCCCTGAGGCCCCAATAGTTCCCCATTTTCTGTGAAAGGTAGCTATGTCTTGGCTATATTTCAGTCTATCTTGTACTTCTGTATTTTCTACAGTCTGTATGACTTGCCATGTGATATCGAAACAACTATCGCAGAAATGGAGGTTCTTCCCTCTTGTATTGCACGCCTCATTTATTGGTGTCAATCCTATGCAAATCCAGTGGTATGGTTGCTAGCATATCTGACATGCGGTGCTTTTATGCATGTGTATATTCATCTTACAACTCGTACAGTTGTCTCTGGTAAAAAAAAAAAAAAAATCTTTTCACCCGCCCTTACATGGGGGAGAGAGAGAGAGAGAGAGAGAGAGAGGGGGGGGGGGGGCCCCCTTGGAGGACAAGGAGGTGTTTGTTACGCGGTTTGTGGGGAGAGTGGGGGGGGGGGGGGGGAGTGCCACTCGTTTACACTCGTTATGTTTAAACTTTAAGTAACACTTTCAATAATTATCTTATGAAACAGAATTCTCACTGCCCTAACCACTTTTCCCGTTTTTGGTCGACTGTTTAGCGGAATATACGGCACTCTAGGAAAATAACGAACTTTCCAGGCTACCTATATACAGTATCTATTTTAATTTTCATATTTTACCTATCAACTTGATTCAACACTTCAATGTCATTAGTATATTTAAGCAGGCAGCTGTACACTAGAGGGTGAATCAATGTCATTAGTATATTTAAGCAGGCAGCTGTACACTAGAGGGTGAATCAATGTTATTAGTATTATTTAAGCAGGCAGCTGTACACTAGAGGGTGAATCAATGTCATGCTCCGGGTCTTTTATTACCGTGTCAGATATAGCAACACCCTACTTAAGGGCAGACGGTGCTATTTCTGGTCACCTTTCTCACTCGTGTTTAGTCCCATTATTTTTTAGATTTTTAGATGTTCGGTCCATTTGTTTGGCGATTTTAAGACCTTTAGTCCCATTTCGTTATACATTTTAAGACCTATCGTGCCATTTAGGTGTCGATTTTTACCTGGCGAGCGATAGCGAGCCTGTAATTGTAAGAGGAACTGGCCTTCGGCCGGGACAGTTTTCTACCGAAAAATGTACAAATTTATCTTGAGGGGAAGTCTAGGGGATGTTTTTCTAAGTTTGAGAGATGTCTAGCGAGGAAATTAAGAATTTATGAATGAATGAATTTATAGGCCCAAAAAAAAAGTCAGTGTCCCCTTAAGCACTTTTTAGGTCACCAGGCCTTGTTCACGTGAAAAAGAACTGAATATTGGAATTTTTCATCACCTCTCAGGGGGCGGAGGAGAAGGGTAGACAAAAGTAGGAGAGGAATTTTAGTAACACTTGACCCCTTCACCACCATGACTTAATTTGAATCCTATTCAGGTTACCATAAGACTATTTTCCTTAGTTTATAAAATACCTTTAGGTCTCAAATGGGGAAATACGATCTCAATAAACCTTCTTAAAACACAGATCTCTCTTAAACTACATAAACTCTATCTAATTTTAGCCAGAATCAAAAGTAAAAAGGCGTCATGGTGCTGAAGGGGTTAACACGGGGCTTGGAGCGAGTACCACAGGGTGAGATATTCTCCCAACATGGGAATACTCTATCTATCTATCTATTGCCTGACGCCGTGATCCCCGAAGGGGTGGCCACGAACGAACCACCCCCATGCACCTCTGTCCCCAGTCAGTCGACGCCCCTCCCGCCAACCAGCACCGCCTTCGTTCATATACTTCCTCACTCCATCCTTCCACCTATCTTTCGGTCTACCTCTCCCTCTCTGTCCCTCCACCTTGCTCTCATACACCCTCATAGTCATTCTCTCGCTTTCCATACGTTCCATATGGCCGAACCATCTCAAGTTGGTCCTTTTCACACTTTCCAGCACATCTACCTCCACAGCACACCTCCTTCTTACTTCCTCATTAGTCTGTCTATCCCTCCATGTAGCTCCGCACGCACTTCTTAAGTAATTCATTTCCACTGCTCTCACTCTTGGTCTGAGTCTCTCAACCAACGTCCATGCTTCGCTTCCGTAAGTCAGTGTCGGGATTACCACACTGTCATGCAAGGACTTCTTCACTTCCATACTGACCACCCTATTTCTTGTTACTGCTTTCAGCGTTCCTACAACCCTCTTCCCCTGTTGTACCCTCTCTCGCACTTCTTCATCCATTGTCCCATCTTTACTCAACACACTGCCCAGATACTTAAAAGAGTTGACGATCTCCATAGCCTGACCGTTCAGCTTCACCTCACACTCTGTGACTTCACCCCTTTCGAAGACCATAACCTTGCTCTTCCCCGCATTTACCTTCAAATTCCGTTTTTCACACACTGTTCCAAACTCATTTACCAGACCCTGCAACTCCCATTCATTATCACTCATCAGAACTGATCATCCGCAAACAGAATTATAGGTAGCTTCCACTCAATTCCCTCCCTTTTCAGCGATACACCAACATCCACTGCTCTTAATAGTATTTCTTTCATGACTCCATCCATATATACAGTAAACAACCACAGGGACATCACACACCCCTGTTTCAAACCAACATTCAGGTCAAAGAACTCGCTCTGCTCACTCTCCACACATACTGCCGCCTTTGCACCCTCATACATGCTCTTCACTGCTTTCAGCAACTTTCCATCTACTCCGTATATTCTAAGTACTTTCCACAAACCTTCTCTATCCACTCTGTCATAGGCCTTCTCCAAGTCCATAAAGGCAACATACACCTTTTGTTTCTTCTCCAGATATTTCTCCACAACACAATTCAGGGTAAGAATACTCCCTGTTAATATTTCTACTTCATTCAAGATAGATTATTACTATTTATCAACTCTGTTCCTGTTACCAAGATTGTTCCTGCATTCATAATTATAAAGTCTTTATTATTCAATAATAAACTAGTGGTTGGATAAGAAGTTTATTTGTTATTCCCTTTACCTATAAGTATCAAAAATATATTTAAGGTATGGGTGGTGGCGGCGCATTATCTACCATATATCAATATCATATATATACCAGTCTACGAGAGAATCTACCAGAATCTTTAATCAACCAGGAACAATATCTATCTACTCATACTTCTATCTATCTATTTTATCTATTAACTCAGGCCCAATCCCCACTTTTCCAATGGTTTTCTTTTCTTTCTTTTTTTTGGGGGGCGGGGGGGGGGGGGGGGAGGTGGCCGACTGAAGACAGAGCAAGACCAGGGAAAACACAAAACACAACATAAAACAACGAACACACACATAAATGAGTAAGAGAGTTAGAAGCAATTCATCAAACTAGAAATGAATCCATGCATAATAAAGAAAGAAAGAGCAATGGTAAAGAACGAGAGGAAGGGATATGAGATAATCCACTGATCTGTACATGAATGAATATGGAACAGGCAGTACAAGATAAAATGAATGAATGAATACATTAATGAATACCTTAATATGGATCAGGCAATACAAGATAAAATGAATGAATGAATGAATATGGAACAGGTAATATAAGATAAAATGAATGAATATGGAACAGGCAATACAAGATAAAATGAATGAATGAATGAATATGGAACAGGCAATACAAGATCAAATGAATGAATGAATGAATATGAAACAGGCAATACAAGATAAAATGAATGAATGAATGAATATGGAACAGGCAATACAAGATAAAATGAATGAATGAATGAATATGGAACAGGTAATATAAGATAAAATGAATGAATGAATGAATGAATATGGAACAGGCAATACAAGATAAAATGAATGAATGAATGAATATGGAACAGGTAATATAAGATAAAATGAATGATGAATGAATGAATCAATACATTACTATGGCGCAGGCAATACAAGACAAAATGAATGAATATGGAACACGCAATACAAGACAAAATTAATGAATTTATGAATGAATTAATTAATATGGAACAGGTAATACAAGACAAAATGAATAAATGAATGAATACGGAACAGGCAATACAAGACAAAATAAATGAATGAATGAATATGGAAGAGACAATATAAGATAACATGAATGAATGAATGAATATATTAATATGGAGCAGGCAATACAAGACAAAATGAATGAAAATGGATGAATGAATTACTTAATGAATGGATGAATGAATTACTTAATGAATGGATGAATGAATTACTTAATGAATGGATGAATGAATTACTTAATGAATGGATGAATGAATTACTTAATGAATGGATGAATGAATTACTTAATGAATGGATGAATGAATTACTTAATGAATGGATGAATGAATTACTTAATATGGAAAAGGCAATACAAGACAAAATGAATGAATGGATGAATGAATTACTTAATGAATGGATGAATGAATTACTTAATTAATGGATGAATGAATTACTTAATGAATGGATGAATGAATTACTTAATATGGAAAAGGCAATACAAGATAAAATGAGTGAATGGATGAATAAATTACTTAATGAATGGATGAATGAATTACTTAATGAATGGATGAATGAATTACTTAATGAATGGATGAATGAATTACTTAATGAATGGATGAATGAATTACTTAATGAATGGATGAATGAATTACTTAATATGGAAAAAGCAATACAAGATAAAATGAGTGAATGGATGAATGAATTACTTAATGAATGGATGAATGAATTACTTAATATGGAAAAGGCAATACAAGATAAAATGAATGGAGGAATGAATATGGAAAATATATATAAAATCAGAGCAAGTGATGATCAAATTAATGAGAAAAGGTAGCGAGTGGTAATTGAAGAAATGGGAAATATAAGAAACAGAATACATTGACCGGAAGAAGTAATTGGAAAAGGAATACGAGAAAAAAAAATTGAGTAGTAAATTAATATATATATATATATATATATATATTCTCTTTTAAACAGACGAGGTTAAAGGCAACAGCAGTTTCAGCATTCAGTATTTTATTGTTACAGCTTTCAATATTTCTAACAATTTTCCTCTGGGGTTCAGAGATGAGGTACAACAGGTTAGCAAAATTCATGGTGGATCCAACGTTTCACAAGTAAACATCTTGCATCTTCAGGGAATGGGCAGGTAATGATTAGAATAAGGACAAAGCAACATATTTATACAAAATTCGAGGATCAAGAATAGGTAGGTGGGCGGAGCTACTGGGTGTGGGGTGGCTGTTCATTGGTGGAAGGCAGTCTATTCGCGAGACGGGCACTAAATCTTATCGGTGGTTGGTTGTTGGCTGTGATTGGTTGGTGTTGTCAGTAGTGTGCTGATCGCGGAAAGGTACGGGAGGGGGGCACAGGGCGAGAGGAACGAGGGCAGTATGCCTGTAGCGCTTGCCTGAAGGAAGAATTTGAAGGTCTTGTGTTTGGTTGTTGATGCTGGGGTTGAGCGTTTGGATATATAGAGCTTCTAAAATAGCTAGTCTTCTGGGGTCTGATTCTTTGTCGAGTATGGTAGTTTGTTTGTCTAGGTCGGCGCGAGTTAGGGCAAGATGGTGGGGGCTTGATAGTGATCTTTTATAGCGCCAGATTGAAGGTGGAGGGTTAGTCGACGGGAAAGGCGAGTCTGTGTCATTCCAACATAGGATAGGGGTCCACAGTCCCCAGAGGTGCAAATATGCTGGTATATCACATGATCGTCTTTCGGTTGGTTGGTGGAAATGGGGCGGTTACGGAGGACAAGGTTGGAGGTCTTAGGAGATTTGTAGTAAATAATGAGTTTTATTTTATTGTCAGGGTTGGTGGGGAGGACGTTTTTGTGAATTATATCTTTCATAATGGATTCGTCTGTTGTGTGGTCGGAAGATATGTAGTTTCTGTAGAAAAATGTAATGTCATTGGCCGGGTTGGTGCTAGGGGGGTCTTGTTTGTACCATTTTTCTAGGTGGTGGTTGATGGCATTGGTGACGTCAGTGTTGGAATACCCATTGTTGAATAGGACCTGGGTGAGCCTTTCCAATTCATTGTGTGTCATTCCAGGTGGTGCAATGGGTGAGGGCTCTCCTGACATAGGCGGCGATGGTGGACTGATGGTATCGTTTAGGGCATTCACTTTCCCCATTAAGACATTGGCCATTGTTAGTAGGTTTGGTGTACACTGTAGTTTTGAAGCCGTGGTCGTGGAGGGAGACAAGGAGGTCGAGGAAGGGTAGATGACCATCAGTGGTTTCTTCGTATGTGAAGTTGAGTCCGGAGGCGGCCATGAAGCGCTGCTGGAGGTCCCTGAGTTCGTCCAGGTCCTTCACCCGCACGAAGATATCATCGATGTACCTGCAGTCATGGCCGCCTCCGGACTCAACTTCACATACGAAGAAACCACCGATGGTTATCTACCCTTCCTCGATCTCCTTGTCTCCCTCCACGACCACGGCTTCAAAACTACAGTGTACACCAAACCTACTAACAATGGCCAATGTCTTAATGGGGAAAGTGAATGCCCTAAACGATACCATCAGTCCACCATCGCCGCCACTATTCGACCACAATCTATTCGATTAGATTCCACTCACCAGCTCTGCCTGAGCACACCTACCTCACCTCTCTCTCTCACAACCAACCATTCACCATGAGTTCAGCAACTCCCATCCTTGCTGGACTTGTAAAATGGTTCAATGTGAAGAAGGGGTACGGCTTCATCACCCCTGACGACGGCATCAAGGACATCTTCACCCACAAGGGCGCCATCAAGAAAAACAACCCCCTTAAGGCTGTGCCCTCCCTTGGTGATGGAGAAAGGGTGGAATTTGTGGCAGTGGCTGCTCCCAGAGGTCCTGAAGCCAGACAGGTGACGGGACCAAAGGGCGCCGCTGTCAAGGGCTCCACTCACGCCAGGGACCTCCTGAAGGAGGGGCAGAAGGAGTCAACCAGCAGGAGACCCACCAGGCCGAGCCCAAAATCCAATACCACATCTTTTTCCATCATAGATGTGGTTATTAGGACGGCTATGGCTCTGGCTGGAGATGACACCTCCCTCCTGCAGCAGATTCTGCCCGCCCTCCTGAAGGAGAACAACCTCCCTGTAATATCCATCCCAGCCAACCTACCAGGGAGCCACCAGAGAACACCGAGGCAGAGGAACACACCGGCTCCAAAACTTCTCCTGCCTCGCCCTCTGAATAGGAAAAACTGCCCACCACCACCTTCAGAGGGGCCTGCACCATCACCACCAGCACCCACCAAGCCGAAGGTCCTGACTCTGGCTCCCTTCATCGACCTTTTAACTGAAGAGGACAAGACTCCAGCACCACCTATGGAGGCAGCAACTTCAACACCGAGCCTGCAAAAGAGGAAAGCTGAGGAGCTGACAACAACTCCGCCAGCACCAGCAACTCCAACTCCAACAACACCTCGGACCACCTCAAACCTCCAGCCTGACACCTCCGCTCAACCACCACCATCTCCACTACCATCTATGCCAATGGTCTTCGACGAGCATAGGGAATTAAATGCAAGAGTGAAACGAATGCTCCGAAACTTCACCTAATAATAATAGCAAGGTGGTCAGCCCACCATCTTTCATCTCTCCAACTCTTCATACTCACCACTTTATCTTCAACTTCAACCTCTACTTTCTACACTTGTGGGACTCTACCTCACAGTTACTTACTTCTAATCATTACCTGCCCATTCCCTGAAGATGCAAGATGTTTACTTGTGAAACGTTGGATCCACCATGAATTTTGCTAACCTGTTGTACCTCATCTCTGAACCCCAGAGGAAAATTGTTAGAAATATTGAAAGCTGTAACAATAAAATACTGAATGCTGAAACTGCTGTTGCCTTTAACCTCGTCTGTTTAAAAGAGAATCTATTACCTGGCTATACTAACATATATATATATATATATATATATATATATATATATATATATATATATATATATATATATATATATATATATACTGTATATATATATATATATATATATATATATATATATATATATATATATATATATATATATATATATATACTGTATATAAATCAGAATAAGATGGATATTCAGTGAAAACAAATTTACTAAAAAGAGCTTACCGGCTTTTTTAATTTTTCTCTTCTTTTCTCTCTTTCCCTGGCTTGTATCTATTCGGCCCCATTCAGCCAACTGTTTTAAGACGGTGATCCCCATCCAGGTGTCGATTTCTTCCTAGCGAGCGATAGCGAGCCACCATTGTATGGAGAAATCCGGCTTCGCCGGAGAAATTTTTCTATCGAAAAATGTAAAAATTTAGCTTGCTGTCAAAACAAAAATATACTGTATATATGCTGGCTCGCTACCGCTCGCCAGGAAAATATTAACACCTGGAGGGGGGCGGTAAACGTCTTAAAACAGTAGGCTGAATGGGGCCGAATGGATACAAGCCAAAGAGAGAGGGAGAGAAAGAGAAAAAAAGCGGGGTGGGCTCCCTTAAGCAAATGTAAATGAACGGATTGAATGCAGAGGAAGAAGAATACAGTGAATACAGAAAAAACAAATGCTAATAGGAAAATTATGAAGGGGTGTAAGATAAACATTTGAGTAGTAAGTGAACGAATAGGGAACATACAAATCATGATATAAGAGAGGGGAAAATTATGATAAAGCAAGGGAGAAGAGGGTCGGATGCAAATAAAATTGAAACAGCGACGAATGGGAATGAAGAGAGAAAAGATGATGACGAAGGCGATAGGAGTACGATCAAAAGTACTCTATGTCTGAGTTGTAAATTAACGAATATGGAATAGGCAACTCAGAATAAAGCTAGGGAAAATTATGATAACGAAGGCGATAGGCGTACGATAAAAAAGTACTGTATGTCTGAGTTGTAAATTAACGAATATGGAATAGGCAAATCAGAATAAAGAGAGGGAAAATTATGATAAAATTAAGGAGAAAGGCTCGTATGCATATAAACAGAAACCAGGACGAATGCGAAAGAAGAGAGAAAGGGATGATAAAAGAAAAGAAGATATAATTATGAAGAAAAAAAAATCTAAGCTGTACTGCAAATTAACGAAAATGGAATAGGCAAATCAGAATATAGACTAAGCAAACGATAATTAGAAGAGAGAGGAGAGATATATAGAAACATTTGAGTTGTAAATGAACGAATGGGGAACATGCAAATCAGGATAACGAGAGGAAAACGTAATAAAATTGAAAAATAACCGATTGAGAAAGTAAATGAACAAATTTGAAACAGAGAGTGAAGAATATATTAGTATCAAGCGAAACATAGGAAGGAGAAGAAAAGATTATAATAAGCATATGAATAAAGCTGTAAATGAACGAATAGGGAACAGGCAAATGACGATAACAAGGAAAACAGTAATAACATTTACAAAGAAGAGCTTAAGGGGAGATTTCCACTTGAGCGATTTTTTTCTTGACTCCTTTCTCCCCCATGTTTAGCCCCATTGATTTTCTAATTTTAAGACGTTCGCCCCATTATTTTGACGATTTTTAGAACTTTCGACCCATTTCTGTCAATTTTAAGACCTTTCGTGCCTTTTAGGTGTCGATTTTATCCTGGCGAGCGATAGCGAGCCTGTAATATAAGAGGAACCGGCTTTCAGCCGGGACATTTTTCTACCGAAAAATGTACAAATTTATCTTGAAAGGGGTTCAAGGGGGTGAAACCTTAAGCTTGATGGATATCCAGGGACCAAACTAAAAACCTCCCCTTAAGAAAGGTATTTGAACGAATTGAAAGCAGACGAAGAAGAATACAGAAAGATAATATGATAATCAGAAAAATAGAAAGGGGTATGAGAGAAGCATTTGAGTAGTAGATGGACGAATAGGGAACAGGCAAATCAGAATAAAGAGAGGAACCTATGATATAACGGAAGGAGAAGAGAGTGGGGGATTTGTAAATAAATAAAAACTGAAAGAGGAAACCAGAATACATTAACAAAACGCAATAATTAGAACGAGAAGAAGGAATACGAGAAAACCCTTTATAGTCGTAAAATAACGAACAGGGAGGGAACAGGCACATCACGATACAAAGGAAAAACAGTGATAATGTTTACCAAGAAGAGCTTGAAAACAAATGTAAATGAAGGAATTGAAAGCAGAAGAAAAATAGCGAGAAAATTAAAATAAGAACATTAGGAAAGGTATATGAGAAAGCATAATGAACGAATTATAAATGAACGAACAGAGAACACGCAAATCAAACTAAAGAGTGGACAAAATAATGGAAGGATAAAGTATTGGGAAATCAAACAAAAACTGAAAATAGAGAATGCAGAATAATTGGTAGAAAGCTAAAATTGGAAGAGGAAGAAGGGATACGAGAAAACCCTTTGAATTGTAAATGAACGAAAAGGGAACAGGCAACTCCAAATGAACGAATAGGGAACAGGCAACTCCAAATGAACGAATAGGGAACAGGCAACTCCAAATAGGGAACAGGCAACTCCAAATAGGGAACAGGCAACTCCAAATAGGGAACAGGCAACTCCAAATAGGGAACAGGCAACTCCAAATAGGGAACAGGCAACTCCAAATGAAAAGGGAAAAGTTATACAATTTTCGTAGTAGAGATAAACAAAAAACACACAAAGGAACGAATTGGAAGCAGACGAAGAAAAATATAATTATGATACACACATTAGATAATATACATGAAAAGAAAACATTTGAGTTGTAAATGAACGAATAGGGAACAGGCAAATCCGGATAAAGAGGCAAAGCGATAAAGCCGGTGACACACGAACGGTTTTTCCGGCAATTTTCGATGAGCAAGTTTTTTCTCGTAATATTTTGAGGATTTTTTACATTGGAATCGGAAACTAGACTGAATTTAAATTAAGCTAGGTGGATGATTTCTGATATAACTTGAATTTTGAAGCTGCCAGACTACAATTGGCGGAAAAAGAGCTCGTGTGACACCGCCTTAATACAAGCCAATAAGCGCAAATAAACTTGGAACAAAGGAAATTAGCATATATCGAAGACATTGTTAAAAAGCACGGAAGAGGGAATTACAAAATATATATATATACGACCTTTTCAGTACTTGAGGACGCGCCTTGTGCTTTATTGTGGCTATCATTAGACGATTTTAGGCAGTTTGTTAAGAATCCCTGGAGGTCAAGAGGCATAATATGATGTTCGTACCCTGTTGACTTAAGGGGGAAGTTTTTGTTTATTTTTGTATGTATTTATTTATTGATTCATCTTCTATTATCTATTTTCCCATCCCTTGACCTCCATTAAGCTTAAAAAAATACCCCCAAGACACCACTTCGAGATAATTTTGTGCATTATTCGGTATAATAACTCCTTTGGCCGGAGTTAACCAATGTGGAACAACCAAACCAGAACAAAATATGAGGACAAACAATATTAAACACTAGTGATATAATATTCCGAAAGTGTCAAAAATGTACACTCGGATACCATAGTCTCTAGCCCACTCATAAGAATTCCTGGACCCCATGTTTGTCTTTATGCAGTTATAACTATCTGGGTTAAACAACACATTATTGAACTTGCTTTTCAATAAATATAATAAATAGCTTTGTAGTTGATCTATAGACAATTATATATATACATTCGTTTCCAGAGACATACTTCCGTAATTAGAAATAAGTGAAGTCCAGGAACTTGTATGAGCGGGCTAGCGACTATGGTATCCGAGTGTACATGGACGAATTTGAAACATAGGAAGCAGAAAAAGAAAGGAAATCCGATAATTAGAAGGGGGAACAAGGATGCAAAAGAAACTCGTGTAGTAAATAAACAATAATATAATGCAAGGAAGATAATATTAGAAGATATTATAGAACTGGAGATATGGCTACGAAAAGTGTTTTATATAAAATATAAATATACGAATATGGAACAGGCAAATCACGATAAAGAAAAAATAATAAGTACGAACAATTATGCTTGAGTTGTTAATAAACGAATATGGAACATGTAAATATGAATATAGAGAGGTAAAACAACAATATGAATATAGAGAGGTAAAACAACAATATGAATATAGAGAGGTAAAACAACAATATGAATATAGAGAGGTAAAACACAATATGAATATAGAGAGGTAAAACAACAATATGAATATAGAGAGGTAAAACAACAATATGAATATAGAGAGGTAAAACAACAATATGAATATAGAGAGGTAAAACAACAATATGAATATAGAGAGGTAAAACAACAATATGAATATAGAGAGGTAAAACAACAATATGAATATAGAGGTAAAACAACAATATGAATATAGAGAGGTAAAACAACAATATGAATATAGAGAGGTAAAACAACAATATGAATATAGAGAGGTAAAACAACAATATGAATATAGAGAGGTAAAACAACAATATGAATATAGAGAGGTAAAACAACAATATGAATATAGAGAGGTAAAACAACAATATGAATATAGAGAGGTAAAACAACAATACATAATGGAAGATGTGAGCGAAAATTAAGTATATAAGATTTATATATTAACGAATATGGAACAGGCACATGCAAATAAAGAAAGTGTATGCGATAATAAAACAGATAAAGAGAACATTACATTAGTAAAGTAAACTAGATAGATACATAAGCGATAACAAGAGAGGGAGAGACAGTTGTTTCGAGTTACATAGATACACAGACTGCAGAGACCTTGCGGTCCCTACTGGGCAGTGCAGACTTAATTCCAACATATAATTTGTTACAAAGTGGCAGGTAAAGAAAGCAAATCAGAAGGCTCCCACTCTCTCTCTCTCTCTCTATAGATTGAGAGAGATAAGGGTGATGTAAAAATAATGAAGCTACTCCCCCTCATTTAACAGACGGGGTGGAGGGTATCGGGTTTGCTGGCGCCCTTAGACAGATGCGGGGCAGCTCTTGAAAAGAAAGCAAAAAAACAAAAAACACGAACACGCACAATATATACAGTATATATATATATATATATATATATATATATATATATATATATACATACTGTATATACCTGTATAAATAACGTTCCTTGATTTTGGCCCTGCCACTCTTTCAAATCTGGGGAAGGCACTCGTCACAGGCTGTTCTGCCGTTTGTCTCCCTCATCCACATAGAAAATAATATATATACTGTATATATACAGTATGTACTGGCCAAGGTACCCGATCTTGTGTTAATAATATCTATGGGGTTTAAACTCCAGTATAAGTCTGTGTGTGTGATTTTGTTTTTGTTTGTTTAAAGTTTTGACTATAGCCACTTCATTTGAATTAAGCCAAAACTCATAACTTTAACGTCTTGTAGCTCAGGAAGGGCTGGAGCAAACAGGCTGTACTATTCCATACCTATTTATGGGTTGATTATTTCCATACGGTAAAACTAAGAGCTCAATTCCCGATATAGTTTCTGAGTTATGAGAGGTTGGGTTCGGTATTTTTGGCCTACGTATAATGAACAGGGTATCATTATGTTTTTTCCACCAACCAACTTCACCTCCAAACTCAACCAATGAAATCAACAAACACATGTGGCACTCCAAGGACTCGAACCTAGGACACCCACATCGAAACTCCGCGCACCCATGCATTACGGTATCAAGACAGCCAAAGAAATATTCACAAGCCTACGATTAATTATGCAGTTTCGAATCCTGCATATCAATCCGAGCACGCACACATATTCTAGAGGACACATTGAGCGGGAAGACGAACAATTGAACCATAATTAAATATTTTGTAGCCAATCCGAAAATACATCTGACTGTTTATGAGGAATACTTAAAGAATTCAATTCAAGATTCGTGAGTTGAACAGAGGGAAACAACAACAACAATAACAGACAAACAACAACAACAACAACAACAATAACAGGGGCCAGCCATAAGCCCCACGCCTCTTCTGTGTGTGTGTATGTGCTTATGTGTGACTGTATGTGTGTGTGTAAGTATATGTGAATGTACCTGACAATAATATCAACAGCAACAACAACAACAACAACAACAACGGGGGCCAACTATAAAATACAACTCTCTTCTGTATGAGTGTGGTGTGTGTGTGTAGGGGGGGGGGTGTTTGTGTGTGTGTGTGTGTGTGTGTGTGTGTGTGTGTGTGTGTGTGTGTGTGTGTGTGTGTGTAACAACAACAACGGGGACCAACCATAAACTACAACTCTCTTCTGCTCCATAAACCTGGGGTGGCCTCTGTCTTCCTCTGTGTGTGTGTGTGTTTGTGTGAGAGAGGGAGAGAGAGATATCATTGTGTGTGTGTGTGTATGTATGTATGTATGTATGTATGTATGTCTCTTGTTGTATATGTTTCTACTTTGCTGTGTGTGTGTGTGTGTGTATGTGTGTGTGTATTATTAAAGAGTAACCCACTTTGTACGAAACATTTCCTATATTCTTATGAAAATCGTCTAGTCTGAGCCAAGCAACACCGAGGGACTTTTCTAAATGTACTTCCGGTCCTTTAAAGAGACAGAGAGGGTGTTCCCAAGTTAAATGAAATTGTCTACCGTTAGCCAGAAGACACTATAAACGTGCACCGTATTCATGCTATTGACACGATCCTGGGGGGAAAAACAGTGAGGGTGTGAGAAAAACGAGGCTCTAGTCACAGGGTACTTTGATGTGGAGCCAAGAGAGAGGGAGAGAGAGGGAGAGAGAGAGTTTCCTTTTATTCCAAACCATTCCTAAATCAAGTTAAATCGCTTGGTAGCGCACCATGACGCTTTTCTTAACCCCTTCTGTACCGGCGACGTCTTTTTAGTTTTATTCTAGCTATATTTAGACGATTTCGTGCAGTTTAAGAAGGATCTGTGGCAGTAGAAAGGGTTAAGTGAGATAGTTCGAAGCCGGTTGGAGGCCCTTTTTAAACTGCACACAATCGTCTAATAGTAACCAGAGTAAAACTAAAAGGACGTCGCCGGTACAGAAGGGGTTAATTGTATTTTGCTATCATAAAACGATTATATTCAGCATTAGAAGGCCCTATATCAATCAAAGGGGTAAAGGATATATCAAATAACATTCTGACTTCCAAATTTACTTCTTAAACCAAATAAAATCTTCTGAGAACTAGAATAAAAGGAATAAATGCGTCCTCGTATCTTGAAGGGGTTAAGTTTTTTTTTTTTTTTTTTTTTTTCTATGTGATTGAGGGAGGCAAAAGGCATAACTGCCTATAGCGAGTGCCTCCCCCATAGTTGAAAGAGTGACAGGGCCAAAATCAAGGGACGTTCGAGACAAAATGCCTGGACACACGGAGTTTGAAGCTTGAAGTTTGAAGGGGTTTGAGATGGGGTTTATGGTTATTAAGGTTAATACTATTTCAAGGAACACTCTGATTTCAAAACTTATTCCTAAATTGAATAAAGTAGCCTAATGGTAGCAATAAAATATAGACATGTCTCATGGTATACTGAAAAGTTAATGGGACATGGGCCGGGTTTCTGGATCACTTTCTCCCTCATGTTTAGCCCCATTAGGTTTCAGATGTTAAGATGTTTGCCCCATTAGTTAGTCGATTTTAAGACCTTTCGCCCCATTTCTTCGTCAATACTTAGACCATTCGTGCTATTTAGGTGTCGATTTTTTCCCTGGCGAACGATAGTGAGCCTGTAATGTTGGAAGAACCGGCCTTCGGCCGGAACATTTTTCTACCGAAAAATTTACAAATTAATCTAGAAGGGGGATCTAATGGATTTTTGTTGTTTTAATTTGATGGAGGTCTAGGGAGGAAACTAGAAACATAATGAATACATGCACAAATCGATCAAAAAGTGAACCATCTCCCCTTAAACAAGTACACGTCAGGCTGACTAATTTGGACTAGTCACGGGTCCAAGACAAATCTATGACTAACTCTGAACTAATATACTCTGTGGCGTGGCTAACATAAGTCATTAGTCAAGGATTTTCATAATTTGCCACAATAAAGTATATTTTTTTCTAATGGCAGTGGTACATATCAATACCTCTGACATTAATGTAATATAAATGACATTTAAAATAAGGTGTCCTACCAAGCTTATTTTAGTTGCATTATATGTTATCCTGTTGGGAGAGAGTCATCCTCACCAGGTTCCGAACACACTGTTGGGAGAGAGTCATCCTCACCAGGTTCCGAACACACTGTTGGGAGAGAGTCATCCTCACCAGGTTCCGAACACACTGTTGGGAGAGAGTCATCCTCACCAGGTTCCGAACACACTGTTGGGAGAGAGTCATCCTCACCAAGTTCCGAACACACTGTTGGGAGAGAGTCATCCTCACCAGGTTCCGAACACACTGTTGGGAGAGAGTCATCCTCACCAGGTTCCGAACACACTGTTGGGAGAGAGTCATCCTCACCAGGTTCCGAACACACTGTTGGGAGAGAGTCATCCTCACCAGGTTCCGAACACACTGTTGGGAGAGAGTCATCCTCACCAGGTTCCGAACACACTGTTGGGAGAGAGTCATCCTCACCAGGTTCCGAACACACTGTTGGGAGAGTCATCCTCACCAGGTTCCGAACACACTCTCTCTACATAGTTTTGGGAGAGTTAAGGGGAGTCTGGCCGTTTATTTGGTCTAGTAATTCATTTATTCATATATGTTTTTAGTTTCCTCCCTAGACATCCATCAAGCTAAGAAAAACACCCCCTAGACCCCCCTTCAAGATAAATTTGTACATTTTTCGGCAGAAAAATGTCCCGGCCGAAGGCCGGTTCCTCTTAAAATGGCAGGCTCGCTATCGCTCGCCAGGAAATAATCGACACCTAAATGGCACCACGCTTTCGTCTATTCTCTCAAGACATCTTCAGGGTAATACAAGAAACAGGGGGAGAGTGAGGCTTAAATACCCGTCCTAAATCATCTGTGAGTTGCTATCTAACATATAAATACAAAAAGTGTATATTATACAGTATATATATATATATATATATTGATATATATATATATATATATATATATATATATAATATAATTATATACAGTATATATATATATATATATATATATATATATATATATATATATATATATATATATCAATTATTATCTATTATTATTGGCAGAGGTAGCTTTTTTGTGATTCTGGAGGATTCAGTGGTCGACCTGGGTAGTGAATGTTTTTTTTTTTTTTTTTCTCTCTCCTATTTGTTCACCGGGTTAGACTCGCAAGACAAAAACAGTGACGTGGGCCCTATGGAAAACTCTCCTTGGGTACGAACAGGCTGAAGAAACATAACATTAGTTATCTACAGCGGAGGGTCGTGCAGTGAAGAATATATATATATATATATAACCTGGCTGGAATAGGCAATTTGTGGCCGGAGGGTTTATTATATGACCTTCGCTCTATTTCTTTGTCAAATTTAAGACTTTTTGTGCCATTTAGGTGTACAATTCTATCTCAAAGAGCGGACTCTTGGGATATGTGTTTAAACAAAATGGAGGTCTAGGGAACAAACTAAAAAGAAACAAAATATTAATTCTAATAATAGAAATACTACTATTAGTACTACACATAATAATAATATTAATAATAACAATAATAATAACAATAATAATAATAATACAAATATTAATAAATAAATAAATAAATTAATTAATAATAACAACCTCCCCTTAACATCGATTCACACGAGCGCTTTTTCCGACTACTTTCAATCTGTATAATTTTCTGGGCATAAATTGTGAGAGTGTTGTTACAGTGCCCGGCCGGTGCTCCGTTGGTTTATTGACCTACGGGCATGGCTTTCAATATCCCTAGCTGCATTGGTGGACATAAGAGGTGTGGTAGATCAGAGTCGTATGTACAGTTGGCCGCATATATTTCGTTCTTCACCAGCCCAGTAATAATGTTAAGGGGAGATGGGCCGCTTTTCTGGCCCCCCTTTTCCCTCGTGTTTAGCCCCATTAGTTTTCAGATTTTTAGACGTTGAGCCCATTATTTTGGCGATATTAACACCTTTCACCCCTTTTTGTTGTCAATTTTAAAACCTTTCGTGCCATTTTGGTGTCGATTTTTTCCTGGCGAGCGATAGTGAGCCTGTAATTTGAAAAGAAAACGGGCTTCGGCCGTCACATTTTTCTACCGAAAAATGTACAAATTTATCTTGAAAGGGGGTCTAGGGGCTGTTTTTTTCTAAGCTTGATGGAGGTCTAGCGAGGAAACTAAGAAATACATGAATAAATCAATTAACCCACTGAGCCCCAGCGACGCAAACGTTGCGTCGGCAATGTATGTAACGCTAAACCCCAGCGACGCATACGTTGCGTCACTGGTACTCCGGTCCCAATTACTCAGGTCCTATGGCACCTAGAGGGCTCAGATTTGTATGGGAACTTTGTAAGTATCCCACGCAACCACGCCGATGGTTGAAAACTCTCAAAGTTTAACCGCGTGCACGTAAGCGTGCAAAAACATGGTTTTTGGGTGTTTTTGCCTTCAATATTTTACTCTTCTAAAATAGACTTTCGGGGGTTCCGTAGGACCCCTTTTTGATCGTTTTTTGTGGTTTTTCCTTCATTCCTAAACCATTCGCTATTGTTTCTGGAGAAAAAAAAAGTCAAATCCTGCTGGTCCCTGGTGGTACATTTATTATGAATTAGCTGGGGCTCAGAGGGTTAATAGAAAACAAAAACAGCCACTATCCCCTAATTTGGCAGCTGCAAACCCACCTCCCCCAACCCCCTTCCCTCACTCCACCTCCTGGAAGGTAGGAGGTGGAGTCAGGGAGGGGGGTTAGGCAGGTGGGTGCGGCGCTGCCAAAATTACGATTATTATTGGGATGGTGAAGAACGAAATATATGCGACCAACTGTACACATGTATATGCAAGCACCTGATCAGCAGGATCGACCTGATTACAATGGTTACAGACTACAAACACATCAACAGCCTTCCAACATTACAATAATATTCCACATGCAACCCTACACACTGAAGACCCTATAGTAATATAGATCGGCCAACCACCGCCATCTTGGTGCCACTAGTGATGTTTTCCTAGCTTTGCACTTAAATATATCCGCAGCAATAATAAACATTTGGAAATACTAACATAGGATATTATAGTTTGAGTTTTGCATCCATACATTCTACATCATCAAGAATATTATAAAACCTAATTTGTTGGTAATTGAGGTACCAAAATGACGTCCAAAGACAAATATGACCATTCTCTCTTACTGCAGGATCTCTGCTACACACTATACAAAACAATGGGTGGAAGTATTTTGCTTTTTTTCTGGACCCCTTCTCCTTCATGTTTAGTCCAATTAGTTATGAGATTTTAAGACATTCGCCCCATTATTTTGGCAATCTTAAGACCTTTCGTCCGATCTAGGTGTCGATTCTTTTCCTGGCGAACGCTAGCGAGCCTGTAAATTAGGAAGAAGCAGCCGTCGGCCGGGAAATTTTTCTACCGATAAATGTACAAAATTATCTCGAAGGGGGGTCTTGGGGGTATTTTTTGTTTTATCTCGATCCAGACCAAGGCAGCAAACGACAACGAATATATTATGTACCGGTAATAATTAACAACAAACAAGTAACAAATTTAACGTCCCCATAAGGGAGCCCACCTCGCTTTTTTTCTCTTTTTCTCCCTCTCTCTTTGGCTTGTATCCATTCGGCCCCATTCAGCCTACTGTTTTAAGACATTTACCCCCATCCAGGTGTCAATATTTTCCTGGCGAGCGGTAGCGAGCCAGCATATATATATATATATATTTGTTTGACAGCAAGCTAAATTTGTACATTTTTCGATAGAAGAATGTCTCCGGCGAAGCCGGATTTCTCCATACAATGCTAGCTCGCTATCGCTCGCCAGGAAGAAATCGACACCTGGATGGGAATAAACGTTTTAAAACAGTTAACTTGGGACCGAATGGATACAAGCCAGGGAAAGAGAAAAAAGGAGAGAAAGCTAAAAAAAAAAAAGCCGGTGACTCCAATTAAGCGACCCACCCCCGTGAAATAGATAATCTAGATAAGCTAGATAATCGAATGAATTACCTCCGCTTAAGAAAGTATATGAGGGCAATTCCTTCGCGGCCACCCCCTCTCGGCAATTACGGTGTATGGTAATAGCTAGATAGATAGATATTTACAGTGATTCCGACAATTAGGCTGCACGTAAATTATCTTGTTCATAAACATTTTAAGCTGCTTAATTCCGAATATGGCAACTAAAAGTATATAAAAGTACAACTACCAGAAGAAGACGAAGAAGAAGAAGAAGAAGAAGAAGAAGAAGAATGAACAGGAGGAGGATGTGATGATGAATTCGGGATAAATCCTTCCAAACAGAAGAAAAAAAAATACAAAATGAAGAAAAGATGATGATGAAGCAGAAGATAATGATGATGATGATGAACAAGAATAAGAAGAAAAAGGAGGAAGAGGAATGGAAGAAGAAGGATGGGAAGGAAAAAGTCTATATAAAACTGTGTGTGGACTTGGTAAAGTGTGGGGCGGGGTTTATAGAGGGTGAAGGGTAGAGTAGCCTTATCAGCTCCTGTGGAGGGGGGGGGGGGGGGGACCTTGGGGGCTGGCTAACTTCCAGGGTGTGTGTATGTGTGTGTGAGAGAGAGTGAGTTACAAGGAATAGGTTGTATCTCAAAGACCTTGCAGTCCATTCCGGGAGTTATTGGAAGTGGAAAGAGATTGTGTAGTGCATTACGTTTATGAAAGAGTGTGCAAAATACTATTTATTCTCTTCCTGAACTGCTCTACTGAAGCTTGTCGATCCATAAACTGCTATTTGAATGAGCACCAAATGGCATTAACATCCTCACCCTCAAGTCTGATATAGGATAAACTTTCCCGAAGAACATCGAAATTTGCTCGACGGAAATCTGGATTCATACTCTGAGGAATTGTGGGTTTGCTGCAGGAGGTGCGAAGAGAGAACCTAACTAGAATGTGGTCACTACCTCCAAGTGATTACCTAACAGATATGCTGGTGATACTTTCTTCTTCAGTAGTGAACACAAGATCTAGTATTTTTTTTTTTTTTTTTTTTTTTTTTCTATGTGATTGAGGGAGGCAAAAGGCATAACTGCCTATAGCGAGTGCCTCCCCCATAGTTGAAAGAGTGACAGGGCCAAAATCAAGGGACGTTCGAGCCAAAATGCCTGGATAGCCTATTGTTGCCTCTAGTTGACTCGTTCACCCACTGGGTCAAAAAATTATCATTATCAAAATCATAAGAGAGAGAGAGACAGTGTATGTGCGTGTGTGTGTGTGTGTGTGCGTGAGAGAGAGTGAGAGTGAGAGAGTATAAAAGAACCTACCTACTAACCCACTTCCTTTGCCCATAAAAAGATTAAAAGGAAGATGGAAGAGGAAGATTATTCTAGTAAAGGAATAATACATAAAACAAAAACATAATAATAATAATATTAATACAAATAAATATAATATTACCAGTAATAATAATAATAATAATAATAATAATATTGATAATAATAATTTTAATAATGATAATAATAATAATAAAGATAGTACAACTACTACTAGTATTACTACTTCTACTACTGCCCATAATAATAATAATATTAATAAGAATAATTATAATACAAATATTATTAATTATAAAAAATAAGAAATAATAGTAATTAGAGTAATAGTAATATTAATGCAAATCAACGCTGTCGGGGCTTAACGCTGTGTTGCATGCAGGGCCCTATGTTGCAAAGCAAGGCCAGTCGTTATTAACACTTACACTGCGGGCATATTTCTGTCTGTTTCCGCTATATTAAGGCTCATTCAGGCACTTCTGAATGATTAAACAAGTGTCTGAATGAAATTAAATGTATTCATCCAAAAACTAGAAGAAAATAGCTTCAAAATTATGCTAGAACGAGCTTCGTAGAGTGTGGGATTCACCCGCAGTGCTACCATAGACATCAGCAAATATTCGCTAATTATGAGCAATGTCGCGCTACATTTGCCTTTGGCAGCGCTGCATTTTCTCGCGAGATGTGAGGCCCGATTCTCAGTGCCCCGTCAGCCGTGCTGGAGAGCTGAGGGAAGCCTACCGCACACCCATTCTCTTACACTTTAAGAGCCTGTAAATTGCCTTATATAGCCAGGACGTTCCAGAATGTCTCATGCAACCAATGGGTTAATATGAAAGTATAAAATCCAAAAAACACTTATCATTTAACACTGTCTGCTCTGATGACATGTGGGTTATTATGATGTATGTATGTATGTACGTATTATTATTATTAAAATAGGGATTCGCACCAAGCCTAAAAAGACTATGTGGCACCAAAATAAATTTTGTGGAAAAAAACATCGGAGTTGTTGTGGGGCTGGGCGCAATACGGAGTAGAGGATAAGAAGACTAGGAAACACTAATTAAAGAAGCTGAAGGAGACGGGTATGGAGGAGAAACCGCATAAGATGTGGGAGGGAGAAAGTGGGGGACTCTCCAAGCATATCGGCTAAGACAAGGGGGCGATTAAGGGAGGATATGAAGGGGAATGCCTGCCGTCGGGCATTGGAGAAACACGGACAGTCTATCAGGAGATGCCGGACAGACACTGGAATATGGCAGCAAGGACAGAGCGTGGGGACATCACAGGACATCAAATGACCATGCGTGAGCCTGGTGTGGCCGAGCCGAAGACGGGCTGGAGCGGTCTCCCATCGACGATTGCGATGAGAGGAAGACTTCCAAGGTAGGACGGAAGGTTTGACAGAAAGCAGTTTGACATCAGACACCCTCATGGAGGTCCACTCGTCCTGCCAGCGCTGACGTAGTAATTGAGTAACATGCGGGAAGTAATCAGATGCAGGAATACGCCGTGGCATGAGTCGGTTAGAGGTAATAGCAGAGCGGGCGAAAAAATCAACTCGCTCATTGCCAGGCACTCCAACATGACTCGGGACCCAACAGAAAGACAGGGACTTTAATTTAGTAGCGATGCGGAACAACCATTCCTGAATCTCCAGCACTAAGGGGTTAACAGCGGGAATAGACTGAATACTCTGAAGAGCACTAAGGGAGTCACTAAAAATTACAAAGGTATGCAGGTGTGAACAAAAAATAGTACGTAGGGCAAATAAAATAGCAAATAACTCGGCCGTAAAGACACTAGCACACGATTGGATGTGAAGTTGGAAGGTCCGGTCCGGGAACACAACCGCAAACCCTGTACCGGCGGAGGTCTTGGAACCATCAGTCTACACTGGAACGGCTGAAGAATGGTGTAGCATATGTTCCGCAAACTGAGCATAAAGCAACTGTGGGGTTGAAGAGGCCTTGGAGGGGGGGAGGGCAGCTGTACAAACGGTAGGGCGAGGGAGTAGCCATGGGGGGAACTCTGACTGTCGGAGGGGTAGCACTGATGGAATGGGAAAAGAGAAGGAGGCTAGCAAAGCAGAGACCAGACCGGGGAACGAAGTAGCAGACGATGATGGGGCTAAGCCGGAAGCCGTGGGAGGAAAACCAGCCGAACTGTGTTGCAGAAGGCGAAGATGACAGCGAAGGGTCAGTTTATCCCGCCTGGATGATAGCGGTGGGACACCTGATTCAGCATAAAGGCTAATAACCGGAGTAGAGCGAAAAGCCCCCAGCGACAAGCGCAGACCGTGATGGTGAAGGGAGTCTAGGCGCTTAAGGTTTGTACGTGCAGCGGAGGCATATACCTGGCAGCCATAATCGATCTTGGATAGAATAAGCGTTGTATGGAGGCGCAGAAGAGTCGTCCGGTCCGCACCCCAAGACAAGTGGCTAAAGGTTTGTAAGAGTTGAAGCCGTCGGGTGGTGGAGGTCAGTAACGAAGTAATGTGCGGGTACCATGTCAACCGAGTATCGAAAATAAGACCTAAGAATGGAGCTGAGGATCTGTAAGGCAGAGGGCGGTTATACAACGTAAGAACAGGATGCGGGACTGTATGGCGTTTAGTGAAGATGACGGCACAAGATTTCGAGGGCGAAAACAGAAAACCATTGGCCGTAGCCCACTGCGCAGCTGCATCGATGGCCTTCTGCATGAGATCTTTTAGGGCAGCGAGATCCGAACCCACAGCGTAAATAGCGAAGTCGTCCACATACAAAGAAGCAAGGACACCAAGAGGGAGAGAAGAAAAAATACCATTAATAGCTAGGATAAAAAGGATGGTACTTAGAACACAACCCTGTGGGACACCGTCGTGTTGGGGGTATGTTCGGGAGAATGTATTCTGAAGCTTGACTCGGAAAGTACAACCACGGAGAAAGTTCTTCAAGAATACTGCCATGTTGCCAGACACACCAGAACGTAAAAGGGTATGAAGGATGTTGTATTTCCAGGCAGCATCATAAGCTTTTTCAAGATCAAAGAATACAGCTAAAACTGACTTAGTGACCGAAAAGGTGTCGCGGATAGACGTCGCCAATCTCAATAATGGGTCCAAAGTACTACGGCCCTTGCGAAAGCCATATTGAAAAGGTGACAGGATGCCTCTTGATTCCAGTAGCCACATTAAGCGGGAGTGAACCATGCATTCTAATAATTTGCCTACACAACGGTAATCTGCTGGTGCATGGCCCGTCTTACCCGGCTTAAGGAATGGGAGAAGGATGGCATGTCTCCACTCAGCCGGAAAAAAGCCTGTGGACCACAGACGGTTGTAGATGGATAAGAGAAAGCCAAGCGCAGGTGGAGATAAGTGCTTCAGCATCAAGTAATGGACACCGTCAGGGCCTTCACATGTATCCTTACAGGCTCCCAGGCTAGACTCAAGCTCAGCCCGGGAGAAGGGGGCATTGAAAAACTGATCAGATGATAAGGCGAAGTCAAGTCGCTTAAGTTCAGAACGGCGTTTATGCATCTGGAAGGAGGGCGGGAGATGGGAGCCAGTGCTAACATCACTGAAATGTTGTCCCAACAGATTGGCCACCAGAGACGGGTCGCCTACAATGCCAGTGTTGGTATGGAGGACTGGGCCGGCGTAGGCGCATGTTTCCCTGCAATCTTCCTGACGCGAGCCCAGACTTGCGGAACAGGTGTATCTGCGTTGATAGTAGAGGCATACGACATCCAGCTAGATTTTTTTGCAGAGCGGATTGTACGACGGAAGACGGCATTAGCCCGTTTGAAAAGAGTATACGCATCCCGTTCATATGGAGAGCCTCGTTTCCGACGGAAACTCTTCCACTTGGCTCTTTTATTGCGTAAAGCTGAAGTGCACTGAGCAGTCCACCACGGTACACACTTAGAAGACATACTCCGAGTGGTGCGTGGAATACAAGTATAGGCAGCATGGAGCACAAACAACAGGAAACTGGTAAGCATGGCATCAGGATCCGGGAAAGCAGGGGTCGGATTAGGCGGAACGGCGAGATCAGCGAAAGATGTCCAGTCGGCACGATCGAAACACCAACGGGGAGGGCGCGGCACTGGGGAGTAAGACGTAGGGGAGAGGACAATCGGGAAGTGGTCAGTCGCACAGTAATCATTAAAGACCTTCCAAGTAAAATCTAAGGATAGTGTAGGGGAACACAGAGACAAGTCAATACATGAGAAGGTACGGGTGCCGCTATCAAAATGTGTAGAGGAACCAGTGTTTAAAAGAAATAAATCGTTCGTACGAATCAGAGCCTCAAGGGAACGTCAGCACAGGCAGACGTTTCTAATTACCCACATGCGCAGTTCAGAGGTTAAAAGGAGGAAAGGTGGAGGTAATAGAGAAAGGATCCTGTTTAATTCTGGAACATCGATCGGGATCGAGGGGGAAAGGTATATGGAAACTACTGTAAGCCAGCGTGAAAGGAACACTCTGGCAAGCGTGCATTTAAGAGAGGTACGGATAGGTAACGGAGACACTGGGACATCATGATGTACGAGGAGGCAAGTATCATACTGGGATCGGGGAGAACTTACATAGGAGTAAAAAGGTATTGGGGGGGATTAGATAAATGCGATTCTTGTAAGCTAATAACAAGTGGGTTAAACCTAGAGATAAGGTAACGAAGATCAACACAATGTGCTGCAAAACTACGAATGTTCCATTGTAAAATGGACATTAAAAAGACAAAAAAGATTAAAAAGAAGACGCGTACAAGAGGGAAGAAAATACGTACACTATATACAACATATTTACAAAATACAGTTAACACCGTGGGTGGAAAATATAGCCAAGAGAGGCTAACGATGGGAAATAATAGCAGGAATTGGAGAAGACGTTGAAGGGGAAGACTGGAAACCGGGGGGCATAGGGAGGTCTAACAGAGAAAGAGGAGAGGAAGGAGGAGGGCCGGAAGAGGTAGGAAGGACGGACGGCGGGTGGGAAGAGAAGGAGAGGGTAAGGTCAGGAGAAGGAAGAGGGAGAGGGTCAGGAGGATGAAGAGGAGGAGGGCCCGGAGGAAAGCCAGAAGGGGGAGTGGAGGAAGAGGACGGGGCAGGGGAAGGCGGGAGAGGGGTAGGGGGGAGAGAAGAGGGGGTAGGATGAACTTCGGCATGAATGGTGGAAGGCGGTGGGTGGGAAGAACGGATAAATTCATCAATCTTAGGTAGGGTTTCGTAGGGGAAATCTAGGGACGCAGTGACGGGAGGAGGAGGAGACTGGACGGAGGGAGGAGACTGGACGGAGGGAGAAGAAAGGGAAACAGAAGGAGAAGTAGGCGACTTCTTCTTCTTCTCGCAGGGACTTGAGCTCCGCACGTCACGGAGACCACCCTTACGTTTAAAAGAGGAAGCAGGAGAGGAAGAACGGAGCGCAGGAGCCCGTTTGGTAGAGGAGAAGGGAAGTTTAGAGTGAGTAGGAGATTTGGGGCGACTAGAAGAGGAAGATGACGGAGAACGGGGGGGAGTCTTGGAACGGTGAGAGCGTTGAGGGAGACTAGAAGAGGAGGAACAAGGAAGGGAGCAAGATGAAGGGGCAGAAGTAGGAGAAGGACTGAGAACAGAGAAAGTGTTAGACAAAGGTACAGAAAAGGAAGAGACGGAAGGACGAACGGAGGAGACAGAAGAGGAGGAAGGAGAAAATCTGGGAGAAGCACTGGTAGAAGGAAGAGAGGCAGATGACGAAACTGGTGCGACCGAGGGGGCGGAAAGGGGGACGGAGGGAGCGGAGGCGGTGGAAGGAACTGAGGAACCAGAAAAGGGGGGGGGCGTGGTAGAGGGAGGCGAAGAAGAGGAGGGAGGAGACAGAGTCCTGGAAAATGACTGAGGGGTGAAGCCCAAGTGACGAGCTTCTTGGTGGGCTGCGGTGAGCGTAAGGCCGTGTCTCGCTTTGAGGACAGCAACCTCAGACTCGAACAGATGAACGGGGCAAATCTTAGAGTCGGCCGAATGAAACCCGCGGCAATTAAGGCAGAACTGGGACGTTGACTGACATTCTCCAACGGCATGTCCGGACTGCGCACAGCGCGGGCAGAGTGGGCTCTCAGCGGCTGTACGGCAGAACTTCGCCGGGTGGCCGAAACACCAGCAGCTGCAACACTGGAGTGGACGGGGAAGAGACGCAGTCATGGGGAGGCGAGTACCACCGACAATAACATGGGCAGGAAGGGAAAGTCCATCAAAAGAGATCTTGGCAATATTTGCGGGATTGCGGCGAAGGTCGCGAGGAGGGATAGTGAAGCAAACCACACTAACCACCTTGTGGTCTTGAGCAACAACGATGTCCTTGACGAGGTCGGCACAATCCGCGAATGGATGACCCCCTGAGACGGATGGAAGCGGGGATCAGGACAGTCCCTGTACAGGAGTTAAGTCGTTGATCTTTTTGAGCCGGGATGGGGGTACCCCGCCAGAACAATCGATGAACGAGGACATAGCAGTAGCCTGAATTTCGTTTTGGACGGTAACAAGACGGGAGGCATCATGGCGGGAGTGGATGGTGACGTCCTTTCCCACCTGTTGAAGGAGACGCAGGTGGAAGAGGTCATCACCGGCTAGAGGCGCAGATGCAGGGATGGAGAAAAACTTAGTAAAGGAAGGAGGCGCAAAGAGAGAGGACAGAGGGAGGACCGAGGAGCGAGGACGAGAAGAGGAGGAAAGAGAACGAGGGAGGCAGGGCAGAAAAGGGTCGAGGGTGACAGTACTAGAGGGAGAAGAGGAAGACGCAGAAATAACCACAGGAGAGGAGATGAAAGCCTGGGTAGTGGAGGGTAGAGAAAGACGTGACGAAGACGGAAGGGTAGTAGAAGGATTCGGAACGGTAATGGACGAGAGGGACGAGCGATGATCGAGGGATATTGCAGCGGGCTGGTCGAGAGCACCCAAAACTATCCCCGGCTCACCGTGCTCCCGCGGTGAACCGGACTGACAGCCAGACAACAGACCCCCAAGTGGCAGGCTGCATGCCACAAGGGGCTCACTCACCGGAACCACTAAAGCAGACGCCATAAACAGGGAAGAACAGTGAAAAAAGCATACGTCGTCACCATAGCAAGAGAAAAGGGGGTAAAGCATGGAAGAAGATACTGCGGTTACCAGGTGCCCCTGGCAACGAAAGGGAGAAAGACCTCCGCAGGGCCACGAAACCCAGAATGCGGCCAATTGAGATGGGACAGGTCTCGGCTTTGAGCTAGGGACCTTGTACAACCCGGACATTTGTCCTGCAGCTTTGTCCCACGGAGAACGGGGCCGGCGTAGTCACCTGACACACTCACTGGGAAGAGAGAAGGGAGTCAGAAACCCCAAAGCAACCCTATAGAGTGAGAGAGAATTATCTATTTTTCAACAGCCTACTGGGCTGCAGCCCTCATAAGGCTGGTTAATCTGCAGAACAGATATTACTAATGACAATAGTGAGACTGGTACATCAGGAGGCAAATTAGATACAGGTAACTAAAGTACAGACGCGATAGGTGAAATATAGCATCAGAAATGCATGAAAACAAAGATGATTAAAGTTCGTCAAAGAGGTGTATTGCAATCAAGAAACGTCGTATGGGGGAAAAGTCAAAAGATGGTGAAGGAGCAAGGACGCGGAGGGATGCGGTGCGCAAGGAAAGCCGGCGCTCAGAATCATACCGAGGGCACTCACAAAGGATATGACGGACGGTGACTGGCGTTTGACAAGGAACACAAAATGGGGGCGGAGTCGGAGGCGTTGTCATTAAATGGCCATGCGTGTAACGAGTGTGCCCAATACGTAGGCGCGTCAGGATGACCTGATTCGCCCGACACGGATCAATGGAGGATGGCCAAGGGTGGACACCGGCTAGTATACTGTGGAGGTGGTTGGTAATATCAACGTTTGTCCATTCCCTCTGCCAGTCCGCCCAAACACGCTCACGGAGAACAGGGAATAGATCAGTTGGTCGCAGGATAACATTGGAGGGAGTGCCCCTACATGCGCCCTTTGCTAAGGAATCAGCTCTCTCATTCCCCTGGACCCCGATATGTGCCGGTACCCAACACAGGGTAATTTTACGGCCCAACGTCAGTAAGTCATGGAGTGTGCGGATGACGTCGCAAACGAGAGCTTCTTTGGGCGCAATTGTTTGTACGGCTTGAAGAGCACTCAGAGAGTCACTACAAATGACTATGTGAGGGACATTATCGGGGAAGGTAAATACCATATCGAGGGCACACTGTATGGCCTGAAGCTCAGCAGTGAAGATGGATGAGCATTGATGAAGGGCACGCTGTCGAATGCCATACTCCGATACCACAGCATATCCCACAGAGGAGTCAGCTTTGGATCCATCCGTGTAAATAGAGTGGCTTGAGTATGTCCCATTAGGTGGCCGAGGGCCACTGTGCGTCGAGCATAGGGGGGTAACGGCGGAGGCGCGTCAGCAAGGAGGAGACACACAGTAGAGCGCCGAATGCACCACGGCGTGAAATCATTCCGGGCCTGTGGCGGTGAGGGTAATGGAACATTATACGACTCAAACAGTTGGTAGGACATATCGGGGAAAGTAGCATGGGTGGAAAAAGCAGGGTCACAGGGTTCATGAAAGAGGTCGGTAATAGGGTCAGACATAAGACGGGTAGCATAACGCATCATGACCAGTCGACGGTGTAGATGAAGGGGCAACGCGCCAGCCTCAGCGAGAAGGTTACATATGCGGGAGGAACGGAACGCCCCCGAACTTATACGAACACCCAAATGATGGACAGGGTTAAGCGTGGTGAGAAGAGTAGGGGACGCGGTCCCATAGATAGGACAACCATAATCAAGGACCGATAAAATTATAGCGTTGTAAAGTTTTAGTAATGTTATCCGGTCGGCCCCCCAGTGAACACGCGCAACCGCCTTAATTACATTGAAACGCCCTAGGCAACGTGCTTTCAAGTCCTTTATATGTGCTTTCCAGTTGAGATGAGTGTCAAATAGTAACCCAAGGAATTTGACCATAGGAAATGAGGGTATGTTTTTAGTCCCCATCTATCTATCTATCTATTGCCTGACGCCGTGATCCCCGAAGGGGTGGCCACGAACGAACCGCCCCCATGCACCTCTGTCCCCAGTCAGTCGACGCCCCTCCCCCCAACCAGCACCACCTTCGTTCATGTACTTCCTCACTCCATCCTTCCACCTCATATTCGGTCTACCTCTCCCCCTCTGTCCCTCCACCTCGCTCTCATACACCCTCTTAGTCATTCTCTCGCTTTCCATACGTTCCATAGTCCATTTAGTCCCCATACGTAAGGTTAAAGACTGACCACGAAGAACTCGAGCATCGTGATGAAAAATCATGGCCTTAGTTTTCTCAGTGGAGAAATGGAACCCGGTGGAAGCAGCCCAGCGATTAATATTGTCGAGCGCAATTCCCAGACGACGTTGTATGTGAGCCAGACTAGCGGAGGTGTAATAGATCGCAAAGTCGTCAACATACAGACTATGGGATACCCCAGATGGGAGACAACCTGTGACACCATCAAGCACCATTATGAATAAGATGCTGCTGAGGGAACATCCTTGAGACAGGCCGATGGAAAGCGGCCTGATAGAGGAGAGTATACCATTGATTTTGACTTGGAAAGTACGATTCAATAAGATATTAATTAAGAATTTCGGCAAAGGGCCACGCATACCAGCGGCATGTAATATCGCCAATATCCTATACCTCCACGTCGTGTCAAATGCTTTGGCAATATCAAAGAACACCGCCACAGTAGGCTGACGCCGCGAGAAGCCCCGACGGATTTGGTGTTCCAGTCGCGTAAGGGAATGAAGTGTAGAATATGCAGGTCTAGAACCATTCTGGAAGGGAGACAATAGGTCGCAAAATGTAATAGCCTAGGGTTCACCATCTTCTCCATTATTTTGCAAAGGCAGGAAGTAAGGACAATAGGACGATAGTTGGTGGGGATACTATGATCTTTTCCCGGTTTAGGAACAGGGACAGTGTATGCATGTCGCCAATCTTGTGGAAGAAAATCATCAGTCCAAAATTGATTATACAACTGGAGAAGAAACAATATAGCTCTCTGATGAAGATGACGAAGTAGAGCATATGAAATTCCATCCGGACCAGGTGTGGAGTCCGAACAGTTGCCTAAGGCAAATTCGAATTCAGGCAGAGTAAAAGGGGCATTGTAAGGATGCGAATCCCCACCAGAAAAATTGAGGGGGCGCGACTCGGTAAGTTTCTTGTGGCGGGCGAAAGATGGTGACAGCGAGTGATTGGAGCTGACGAGGGCAAAGTGATCGGCGTGTATTTTAGCAATATCGGTCAGATCCAGTTTGAGTTCCCCAGTGGTTGGCTCCCGCAAAGGCGAAATGGGGGACCGGGAACGCCTGCCACTAATAGTGCAAAATTTTGACCAGAGGGTGGAAATTGGTGTGCGGGAAGTGAAACCAGAGATGTAAGAACTCCAGGATAGCAGTTTGCTGTGGAGGATGGCTCGTTTGGTAACAGCGCAGACCCTATTATAGAATGTTTTGAGCGAAGTCTTGACTAAGGCGGCGTTAATAATATTAAGAGACTGGGACAACGTGGGAGCACCCGAGAGAGTGACCCGCAATGACCTGAAGCGTGTTGACAGCACTTTAAGAAGCCTCTCCAAGCGGTGTTTAAACTTTATTAAGAGGGCCAGCGCATGGGACCACCAAGGAACATGACAGGCATGCACAAAAAAAGAGGTGAGTGGGATGTGAGCCACAGCAACAGAATGCAAAAAGTCGAGAAAATAAAGGTAGTTTGCAGGTGGTGACGAGAGCGGAGAGAAAACATTGATCCAGGCAGATTCGCATTTGAAAGGCACCCAGTCAGCTTTAGATAAGTTATAACGAGGAAGTTGTGAGCTAGTGGATTGGTCAATGCAGGTGAGGAGAATCGGATGGTGGTCACTGGAGAAGCGATCATCCACTAACGACCACTCATAGTGAGAGGCCACGGATGCAGAGGCAAGCGAGATATCAAAGGCAGAGTACGTATCATGTATATGAGATCGGTAAGTGGGGACTCCAAGATTTAGGCAACATAAAGAAGTCTGACTAATAATAGACTCAATATGGCGGCCAGGAGTGTCAGTGGAAGGGCAACCCCAGATCGGGGAATGTGCATTAAAGTCCCCAAGAATCAGGAACGGGGGAGTTAATTGGTCCATTAGAAATTGTAAAGAAGAAGTGGAATATCCGCAGGACGGTTGATTGTACGAAGAACAGATGGTTAGACAAGGAAGAGTAGGCAAAGATACAGTAATCGCAACTGACTGGAAGGGGGTGAACGATAAAGGTAGTACAGCGTAAGGAATAGTATGATGGACAAGTATAGCAGTACGAAGATGTGAAGCAGCGGTCGGGGAAACTGCTGCCACTTGGTAATCTTTAGGTGGAGAGATGTAATTACCAATGTGCTGTAAACAGACACACATCGGAGAGTAGAGTCGGAGTAGTCTTTGCAGTTCGCCCAAGCGAGAGCGAGCCCGATAGCCATTTAGATTCCACTGGATAATGTTATTAAGCATTATCGGGGGTCAGTACTGTCAGGTTATCGTGATTTTGAGACCTCCTCACAGAGGCAAGGTAACGTTTATCTTTTGGTACAACAGAGGGCGGTTGTGCGCCTCTGACAGGGGAAGAGGAATGGGAGAGGGAGGGTGGAGTAGGAGGGGGGGTCCTATGGTGGGCAGAAGGATTGAGAGCTGAGGCGGAACTAGTAACGGTGGAAGGGAAATTAGATTGAAGAACAGAGAATTGCTAACGAAGTTTGGAGAGGAGCGTGTCAGGGTCCGCCACGCGGCCGTGAAGATGAGCAATGCACAAACACTCGGGGCCATGATCCGGTACATCATCAGGAGGCGTGCGAGTGGAAAGAAATTGAGTAACCTGTTGAGTAATGGTGACAGGATCCGAGGACTGCATGTGAGCAGCCATATAGTTCGTGAAACATGCTGAGCACCCACATTCGCCGGCAGGGAGAGTGGAGGAGCACTGTTGAGAAGCAAAGGCGGTGCATGGCGAGTCAGTAGGGGAGCCCATCACATTGACACCATTGGCAGCATCAGAGGACTCCATCGTCGAATCGGTCAGCGTGGCGTGAGGGGGCAAGTTAGGGGAGGGAGTAGAAGGTGGGGAGGGGACTGCAACGTGGGAAGATTTGGAAGGTTTCCGGTCAGACGTGGGGATAAGCTAGGGTCACGATCACGTTTTTGGTGGGTCGTATTACTCTGAGCGTGATGAACAATACATTGAGACCCCTAGAGTTCATATTGGACGAGATCAGACGTCATTAGATCAAATTTGTCCTTGAAGTGCGCCATCAACTCCTCAGGTTGAAGCCTAGCCATGTGCTCAACACATACACAGTCAACCGGATGGTGGGGGGGGGGGGTTTACGGCGGAGGAAGGAGGGGAGGTGCGCAGTTAGCTCTGCAATGGGCGAGTTTTTGAGTCCTAAGAGGAAGGCCTTGCCACACGTGTGACACCCACACTCGGTGTCACAATGCGGAAGCGCCCAGACAGAAGCGGCAGGACCGCGAGAATCAAATTCCGCAACCGTAGCCTCCATCACATCCAACTGTTCCGACAGGGCAACCGGAGGTGACCGGCAAGTTGGAAAAGTGAAGCTTTCTCTTTAATCAATTTCTTACTAGACGTTAACTTAGAGGTAGAGGGAGGGCGACAAGAAGTGAGTAACTTAGTCTTGTCAGAGAGTCGGCGTTTTCCAGTGATCGGAGGTTTATTAGAGGAGGTATGAGCAGGGCGGACGGCGGAGCGCACTGCACTGGGAGATTGGGAACGTTGGGTTAGTCGAGGAGAAGAGGAACCAGTAGTACGGGAGTGATTAGCGGTTTGCGACGTATCCATGTCATCCAGAAGAGTGTCAAACTGATTGGAACGTCAGGGGCAGGAGCAGGTGGTGACACTGTAGGAGTACCTGAGGTAGCAGAGGGAGAAGGTCGGTTCGGCTGAGGGCGCGGTGCCGAGACGGGAGAGCGCACCACCGCAGCATACCTACGCCGTGGGGCCAATCCCTGATCGTGAAGATGACGAACCGCAACACGGTACGATAGGCCCTTGGTGGATTGAAGATGTAAGAGTTCTAACTGGAATGCATGATGAGAGCAAGATTTGTCATTTGCAGCATGATCTTCACCGCAGTTAGTGCACCTCAAGTCCGAGGCAGAGTGGGTACAACTGTCCTCGCAATGTGCAGACCCACAGCGACGGCACGCCACGGAGGACTTACAAAATCTTGAGGGATGGCCGAATCTCCAGCAATTCATACATTGTCTAGGGCGTCTGGCGTAAGGTCGTACCTGTAGTAACCGACCAGCAAAATTGATAGTTGGAGGTAGTTCGTGTCTATCTAAGTATACCTTAATGATGGGGAGAGGAGGGCGATTGTGTATATTATTGCGCAAAGGGATGATATAAGCGTCAACATTAACCACTGTAGGATCAACCCTTTGTAACATGGAGCAAATTCTAGGTGCGGACGTAGTAAAGTCTTGTTCCTGGAACTGGATGTCCAGTGGAATAGAAATAGTACCTGAGCATTGATTTAGTTTAGAGGCGGCCTGTCCGGTGATGCCGTCACTCGGAGCACTGAGGAGTGATTGCATTGCAAGTGACTGGGCCACACTCGTCACCTCCACCAATCGCGAGGTGTCCGACGCTGTGTGGACACTCACGTCCCCCACCCAGTCTTGAAGATTTGTGTACAGTATGACGTCATCGAGAGGTTCACGCGCTACAGTGAAAAACCACGGCCATCGTGCCGGAGCAAACATGTCCTGGAGGGTACTGGTCGAAGGTTTAGAATATTTAGGACGATGGCGAGACTTGGGTGTGCGAGAGGAAGATGGCGGGGTGATTACGGTAGAGTGACTAGGAGCTGGTATAATCTCAGGAGAAGCAATGGGAATGTCAGCAGGGGTTTGTGATACTAGTGACTTATTAGCCCCAGTAATGAGAGGTGCATACGGTTCAAATGTAAGTATATCCACAGACAGGGACTTCGGAAGGAACGATGTGGCAAGAGAAGTGAGATCCCCCTTATCTACCAGATCGGAGGTAGATATGGAAGGCCCGTCAGCAGGGAGAGAGTCCGAGGGAAGTCCAGGGTGAGCGCTATGGTCATCAACCAAATCATTCGATGTGCCAGATGTGCAGCCATTAGCCTGGTCCTTATGTGGGAGACTGCCAGCCACATGAGAACACTAGTTGTATTACAGTAAGATGTCACCATATGAAGAAGAGAAAACGGCCCAATTTAGCAACATGGACAAGAGGGCAGGGCCAGACCCCCATGACCAACAGTAACCATGTCATCGAGTATATGGTGAGTGGGCCCATATAGGTAGTTGGCTTTACTCGCGATATCACTGCACACATTAACCCTACACTCAAAGTGCATACGTGTGAGTCAGTGACCAACTGCGATAGCACCACCAACCGGAATACCATAGCACTGCCCAGATGCGAAGCTGGGTAGGGGTTATGTTGACTCCCCATCAAAAGGGTGAAAAGGAACCACCTAACCACCAAAGCACCAGTCAATTCAACCATAAACGCCAATAGTCGCGTTCGCACGTACCCGAGAAAGGACCGGCGGTTCTTCCTTGGCGACCATAGGACGGCGGTTCCTCCTGGGCGACCTTACGATCTCCCGCACTGTCACTACGGTCTCCCGTAATATAGCCTCTAACAACCCGGAGGTTACTAGCGTGGAGTTCACGGGCTCCTATCAGGTGCAGAAGTGCTCAAAGTTTAGCAAGTATTTATCCTCGAGGGAAGAACCAGACCCCCACTGGCGGAGAAGAAAAGGAGAAAAACGAAAATAGGTGAAGGAAGAAAGTGCCTAGCAAAATTAGTTGGAGTTGGCGCGTGGAGCGCAACAACAAACTCCGAGCGCTCCACCAGCCAACTCGGAGGCCCCCACACGACGACGACGAGCTAAGCATCGCGGGGTCTAGAATACTGAAATAGTTGATAAGTTGCCATTACACCTACAGTATATATCACCACCTGTCTTACAATTTGAAACCATAATGCCAGGAGGTAGTTACATTAAGTATTATTGTCTTTACTACAGTTGTATAATTAATGTTAACAACTTAAGTACAATGCCTTTTATAACAGATCTATCTATCTATTTATCTACTCAGGCACATAATCTCTGAGTTATAATGTAAAACTTGCTAACTAAACAAACCAAAACAGGGACGACACAATATAGGATACTGTAAAGGCAAAAGAACTGATCAAAATCGCTATGTGGAAATAACGCTCTAATAAAGAATAATCTTGAAATAAAATACACAAAACCACCCCATAGGATTTTGCATCACTACATGAACAAGTTAATCTGTTTCCCAAGCAAATTAATCGCACACAACGCACTATCGTCATGTTCAAGGAATTAGTTAATTTGGGAAGTTCAGGACATTCTGGTAAATTTTACTAAATTATATAAATAATGAATAAAGAAACTACAATTTATGTCAAAATGTTCTACTAACCCTTCCCGCCCGGGCAGCATTTTAAAAGGACACCGCGGCAGATGGGCAGGAGCCCGGGTGTCCTTTTAAAATCCGTAAGCTTGAAAGCCTATTCAGCTTGTTTTGAAAGCCGCGCGTCCGACGTATGTAAACAAAGCCTGTAGGAGGCGACGCGCACACCTCTGGAGGCAAGCAGATGTCGGAGCTTTGTTGTTGTGTGGTCTGCTAAGACAGATTCAGTCTTGAAAAGTGAGTCACATTGCTAAAATCGCGGAAAAATGCGCTCCACGGAAATCGTCATCACAACTGAACCAGTTGACTTAGAGAGCTCTACTCAATGCCAGTCTACAGATTGGAAACCACAGTATGTTTAGACATGCGTGGGAATTTTCTAGCAGTTAAAATAACAAAGATACGGTAGCCTAGGCGTAGACGTTTTTCGGCCATATCGCCCGGATCTCAACAACATCCTTAAGATAGCGAGCCCGTGCGGGAAGGGTTAATGTACGATTTAGTCTGACTTACGGTTATGGTCCTTAATTCCTTTTTTTTTTTTTTTAATAGTTTAACCAGACCACTGAGTTTGAGAACAAAACTCTCCTAGGGCTGGCCAGTCCTATATTCTTACTGGATGGTCTCCTTGTTCTGTTTAAAGTTACAGTGCCTTGTAAAAACAAGTTAGTTAGTTAGTTATGTAGAGCAGAGTAACCAGACCACTGAGCTCCATACGGAACTCTCATAGGTCTGGCCCACAGGAATTGGATCAGATTTACTCTGAACAGGAGCTTAAGCTAGCGACGCAACAAAACTGACGAATCAATATGGGGGGCGAAGGAAAATGACTAGAATCGGAGAAAAGTGTCAGTGAATGATTTAGTACCAAACCAAACCGTACAACACCACTCTACCGCAGACGGGCATTATCTGGGCAGTCAAAGACGTGGGCGAATCCGGTTAGAGTGGAATGACAGGAGGAGCAGGGATGGGGCGTATTCGAAGTGCGGGCTGGCCATCAAATAACCGTGATTCAGCCTGGAATGTCCTATCCTAAGTCTAGTTAAGTAAACCTCGCTCCTCCAACTTTCTTCCACACTGTGATGACCTGGAAGACGACCGTCGCCGGCCAAGCGACGGACAGAAGGTTAGGATTGCACAGGAGTGTATTATTGCACGGGTAGAGAGCATTACCCAATGAGATTCTCCGCCACGTGCAAAGAATATCCCATCACGCTTAGAGGTACGGACGACCAATACACCTACACAGAAGGTGGGGCTGGCACGAGCGGCGATCACATGAAAAATAAGACTAATTCTTAAGGCACCGCAAGCAACACACCCGGCGTCTTCATTGCCACGGGACACCGATGTGAGCAGCTCGAATCCCAACATAACTGGACCTGGAATCCACGTAGGCTCACCTCTCGTGGAAGAGCGTGTTTTTATGGCTAAAATCTCTTACGTGGGAGTCAACCGAACTAAAGCCACGCAAGCGAATCACCAGCAGCCATCGCCGGAATGCCAGCACATACTAGAAGTCACTGTAACGTGTATAAAGGCCGTGTTTAGGGGGTGTCACGTCTAAATGCCCAATAGGCAAGGATTGGATATTCAAAAGTTCAGCAGTAAACATAGAGCGCGTGGGGCGGGAGAGAAAACTGAAGGAGCTTAGTAGAGGACACACGCATCGAGGCCCCCCCCCAGAGTCAGTCATTGACCCGTCAGTGAAAGATGGCAACAAAATGGGGGCCTTTACGACGTATTTGTTCGAGTGCTTGTTGGACGCAGTGATGGCTACCGGACAAAAGGATAATCTCTTAGAGAGGAAGGATAGGTGAGTGCAAACATTGGGGAGAGAGATAACCCATGAGGGGGAAGGGGAGACAACAGGCGGCGAAACAGCAATGTGAAAGTCAAGAGAGTTGGGTTGAATTGTAGCACGCATCGGAAAGGAGGGGGAAGATGGACACGGATCGTGAATGAAGATATCACTGAAAAGGGAATTAGTGGGAGAGTCACAATGTTTAATTTTTAATGGCACGGCGCATAGTAACTAAATCGCGATGGAGGGAGAGCGGGGGCTCGCCACTCTCAGCTAAGACGGAGGTATTTGGGGAGGAACGGAAAGCTCCAGTACAGAGACGCATACCCTGCGTATGAACAGGGTCCAACATCTTCAAAACGGAAGCAGAGGCCGACCCATAAATGGGGCAGCCGTAGTCGAGGATGGAAAGAACCACCGCCTTGTAGAGCATCAACATAGTGGTACGTCTGGCACCCCAAGTGGTATGGGATAGTTTTCTGAGGAGGTTGAGAGCACGAAGGCCTTGACCTTTAGTATACTGAACATGGTCTCTCCCGTGGAGATGTTGGTCAAAGATTACGCCTAAGAATTTAACACTGGGATAGAAAGAAATCGGAGAGGGTCCCATTCGAAGCGATATTGACTGGCCACGGAGCCAGCGTTTGTCTCGATAGAAGACTATTGCCTTAGTTTTCTCAGCCGAAAACTGAAAGCCAACTGAAGATGCCCAGGCGATCACCCGTTGGATGGAGATGTTGAGTATACGTTGAGCATGTCTGAGGGTACGGGCAGTGCAATAGATGGTAAAATCATCAACGTACAGGCTGCCATGGACTTCCGGCAGCAATTGTTGAATTACTTTATTTATGGCCGCGGCAAAAAGTTTGCTGCTGAGAACGCTGCCCTGGGGAACACCATTGACGAGTGGAAAGACATTAGAAAGCATTCCCTCCACTCGAATCTGGAATGTTCGATCAGAAAGAAAGTTGGAAATAAAAAAAGGTAGATGGCCACGGGCACCACTATCATGAAGTAGTTGCAGGATGGGACGCCGCCACGTGGTATCATATGCCTTCTGGATGACAAAGAAAACGGCGACGGTGATGGACTTACTTTCAAAGCCACGCTTGATATGAGATTCTAATAACGTAAGCGAGTCCAGAGTAGATCGATCTTTCTGAGAGCCAAATTGAGTCGGAGTGAGAATAGTGTTTTGACGGAGGAACCAAGTGAGTCTAGTATTGACCAATTTCTCCATTAATTTACAAAGACAACTGGTGAGGGATATTGGTCTATAACTCGAGGGCAAGCTCGGGTCTTTTCCAAGTTTTGCAATTGGGACGACAATAGCATGTTTCCATGAGGTAGGAAATTGATGACGGATCCACACCTGATTATAAAATTGCAAGAGGTAGGATTTAGCAAGGGAGGCTAAGTTAGTGAGTAAGGCAAAACTTATGTTACACGTATCTTGGCCAGGAGCGGAGTTAGGACAATTGGAGAGTGCATGTTCAAATTCATCCATAGTAAAGCATGCATTATAATCAAAGGTGTCTGGTGAAGAGAAGTTGAGGGGGATCGACTCCATTTCAAGTTTATGGCGGCGGAAATTATCGTCTAACCTCTCAATTACTGCTGACATAGGCCAAGATGTTGACCCAAGAGGTTCGATATCTCAAGGGGATCGTGAACAGTACGGCCACCTTGTACCAAAGCATGGCGCGGAGGGGCAATGTGAAGGCTGTTAATATTCCTGAATTTATGCCAAACGCATGATATCGGGGTAGACTGGGAAATGGTGGAGACATAAGTTTTCCAGGATTCGGATCTACTACGGATGACTTCTCGACGGAATTTAGCTGATAGTCGATTGTAGTGAGGTTTGATGGCACATATATCAATCAATAACGGACGGAACGGCATAGCAGATCATCACGTAAAGGTAAGCGTGAACATAAAGAATTGTAACGTTTATTGAGACTATCGAGGCGGCGGCCTAATTCATGTTTAATTTTAGCAAGAGTGGATAAGGTGCTGTCCCACCAGGGGACTCGACGACGTAGGGGGGAAGAAGTCGTCTGGGGTATAGACTTAGTAGCTGCATTAGTAAAAAAATTAACGAGGAATGAATGCGTTTCATCAGGATCCCTTAAGGGATTAAAAGGTGGGATTTGTCTGGTGTGGAGGACATATTCGTCCCAGTCAGCTTTGTGGAAGTTATAGCGAGGGAGCGAAGGACATGGACGGAATTGCAAGTAAGACAGGATGACAGGAAAGTGATCGCTTGAAGAACGTATCAACACAGACCCGCCACTCGAACTTATCAACAATTGCTGTGGAGCACAGGGTGACATCAACAGAGGAATAAGTATGATGGAAGCAGAAAAGTAAGTGTGTGAGTCGGCCTCATTAAGGCAGCAAAGGTCACGGTTCAAAAGCAAATGTTCATCTGAGAACCGGCTGTATCAGAATTGGAGGAAGTAGGGTCCCATATAGGGCTATGGGCATTAAAGTCACCCAACAGTAAGATGGGAGAGGGTAGTGTAGAGAAAAACTGAGAAAGAAAGGAAAGGTCATAATTGTAAGCAGGTATAAATATTGCAAATGGTAACAGAGTCACCATCAGGGATATGAAGAGTAAGGATAGAGTGCTGTAGGAAACTTGTACGAATGGGAAACAAGTCAAAAGTTACTCGATGATGGACATAAATTGCTGTGCCATATTCTCCATCAGGGGATAGAGAACAGCACGCAAGGTGGTAGTTGGTGATGGATTTATCATAATTTCCAATGTGTTGTAAACAAATACACATTGGATTATAGACACGGAGTAAACGCTGGATCTCACCTAGATGGACTCTAGATGAGAGACCATTACAATTCCATTGTAGTATATAGGGATTGAACAGGTTAAGTGAGAGACGTAATGGTACGTAAATTAACAGCACTGTTCGGTCTGTTGGAGATGAAGAGGAATGGGTCTGGGGGGAGGGTCATGAGAAGGCAGGGAGTTTCGACGTGGACGGTGGGGGCACATTAGAGGACAGGTCATGGAGGATAGTAGCAATCTTGGAGTGTGAAAGATCTGAACGTGACTTATAAGTGAAAAGCGCATAAGCACGAAGAGTTATGAGAGGCGGTGTTATCAGGGGTTGGTAAACGTCGGTCACGGAGAAAGGAGCGTATCAACGCAGCAACAGTGGATTTAGTGCGGGTAGGCGTCCGGCGATACTCCCGCACAAAGCAGTCATGACAGCCGCAGTGGGGTGCATGGGAGCCCGAGGCGGTAACATTGATAGGTGCGTGAGGTCGAGGACGAGTAGGCGGGGGGGGACGCAGGCGTAGAGGGGGTGTGGAGTGAGGGAGGCTGGGACGGAGAACCCATATTAGAGCGGAAGATGCGAGAGCGAGGAGGGACACGTTGAGGTTTGGGAGGCATAGGTCGGGCTGTGAAGGTCTTACGTTTTACGGAGGGAGATTGACGATCTGAGGAGGGAGAATGTAGAGCATCAGATCGGCGTTTACTGGTGGAGGGGGTAGAATCCATGACATCATCAACATCGGTAGAGGGAGCCGTGCAAGAGGCAAGGATTGAATATCAGGTACTGGTGAAGGGGACGCGGATGCTTTTGGGGTGGAGGCTTCATGAACAGGGGGAGGGGTATTCAGTGCATGAAATCGGTTGGAGAGGGGAACAGTGGCTGGACTAGAAAGGGGTGAATCCAACACAGCATCACTGTCCTCACGTCGTCGACTACCGGGAGAAACGTCAGTTGTAGGTGCACGAAGTCTAGCACTGTAAGTCATATCTCTAGAGGGATCTTTAACATCTCTTACTCTCAGTTCTTGCTTAGCTTCTCTGACAGACATGCCCTGACCGACTAATGAGAAGCTTTAACTCAGCATTGTACATGTAGAACACACATTGCTTTGAGCGAGCATGGTGTTAAAGGCCACAGTTAACACACTTTGGAGTGCCACAATTCCAACGGGTAGCATGTTTTTGACGGAGCTACAGAAGGCACACACCCGAACCTTCTTACACCTACCAGCTGAGTGACCAAAGGTGGAACAGTTTGTACATTGTAAAGTTTTGGGGACATAAGGTCGTACTTCACGCCTTTGTCCTTCGATCCTGACGTCTCGTGGGAGGGAACGTCCACTAAACTTAATGGAGCTATGCGGAGAGGATGAGAAGGAGTTGATTTGTTTGGGATACTATACAAATCAACGTCGTGCACATTTGGATAACGCAAGCGCAACGACGACAGGAGGGTCGACTTATCAGGAAGTCCGTCATGGTCATAAGTTGAGGGTAGAACAACAGTACCGAGGATGTAATTGAGGTCGTTATGTTTCGTGACAGTAACAGGGATATCGTCCAAGGTAGTAAGAGATAGGTATGTCTCAGATTGGGCACGAGTAGTGTTTTCCACAATCCAATCATTATTACCAGTCTCACGGCATGATAAGTCCGAAGTTGCATGCGCCGAGAGGAGGAGGTTCTCTAACTTAGCCCCCGAGATGTAGGAAGCCGGTCGTATGACGAGGAAACGCGGCCAGTCATCATCGCCAAAAATTGAATCGAAGTGCCGGAGGGTGGCATTGGGGACAAACTGACGCCGAGGTTTCCCGTGCCGAGGTTGGGGGCCGGAATGAGGCATGAGAGGCTCCAGAGTTGCAACGAGTGGAGGTGGAAGTAGTGGCTGAACTAACAATCGGACCTGAAATGGTGGAGAAACAGTGTCGATGGGAGGTGAAGGGTCACCAACACTGTTGTCACTCTGCATGTGGTCAGTGGAAACTGTAAGTCGGTTAACGGGTAGTGCTGAGGAGCAGGGCGTGTCAAGAGAACCCGGCACGCAAGGTCTATGGTTTGAACAGGAGACTCAACTCAAGGAGGGTCTCTCTTATCTTGGGAGAGGGGAGGGACATTTAAATCATGAGCGGCAGGTGTAGTTGGGCTCTGTGGAGAGTCGATATGAACAGGGGCCATTGTAGGGTCCACAGATGGCGGATGGGAATCCTTAGTCGTAGAAGCAGGTAATTTAGTATCGGAGCGTGAGAGAGCATCAGACTCGTAACAACGCGGAGGGGAGGTGTCCAAGGTGGTAGACTCAGAGGGCAGAGGAAGGTCAGATGAAGAGTCCAGGGAAATGCAAAGGTCAAGTACCGGGGGCGCCAAAGCTGGATCCAGGGGAGGAGGTTTGCATGGCTGATCCATGATGACCCTAGTTGTTTTTACTATTCTATTTTCATTTTATCGGAAATCAAAAAAGAAAGAAAAACATAACCGAGGGGAAAAAAAGAAAGAAAAAGAAAAAGAATAATAGAAACAAAACAATAAATAAAGAACATACCAGAAGGGCCAACAGAGAACCCTCCGTCGTGAGTCAGGGAGCCCCAGCCTCTATACCGGTGGCGAAAACAGGGGCAGGTCTCCAGGGGGCTCATCCTCATACCCTACCACCCTATACGAGGGGGGATAGCACCAAAACGCACAGAAAGGCCAAGCTTAGGCAAAACCGCTATACTGGGACCGAAGGTCAAGTTAATTGCAATCAACCCCAATCTGTGCGTAATGGAGGGCAGCCGGACAGAAGCCAGGAAACCCACCAGGAAGGGAAAACGGACCCCTGGAACCGAGACCGGTCCCCACTGATGGGCGACCCCAGGGGCATCAACGCGGGCAACCACGTCGCCGCTCCCGTGACCAACCCCCTCGGAGCGGTGAGCTAGACCGCCACAGCCCCTGTAAACGGAGAGGAGCCAGTACTCCAGACTCAGCGAGGGAAGGCTCTCGAGCCTAGCCGGCACAATTTAGTTAAAATAGGGAGGAAATCCTCCGCAAAATTAAAACAGAAATGGGAACACGAAAAACGTCGTCATCGGGAGGTTCCGCTTACCCCAATGACGACGGGGGGGGCACTCTGTCCACGACGCCGATTGAATCCCTGCCCTAAAGAGAGTGACACCAACGACCCCGTTTCAAGCCCCGCCACCACGACAAGGTGGCTCCCCATTGGCGGGGGGCGGCTACTATAGATGTAGCCTAATTTTATTCTAATCAAAGCCAACAACTCCTGCCCTGCGACCCTACGCTGATGCTACACACGCGAGCCAACAAGCACCAGCGCAAAAATACACCGCGAGCCAAGACAGGAGGCTATACCAACATACTGTGGTAGCCTACCCCGGATCCTCCACCCGCGACAAACAGTCCGCAAGCACATTCTCACAACCGGCAATATGGGCGAATGTCTAAGTTGTACTCTTGCAACATGAGCGACCATCGGGCCAGCCTCATATTCCGGTTGTGGATTTGATTGAGGAATTTAAGCGGTGTGGTCGGTATCCAATACCACCACTGGCCCATATTCAGGAACATAGACCTCAAAGTGTAGGAGCGCTAACACGATTGCCAGCAGTTCCTTTTCAACAACCGAATAGTTTTTCTGTGCTGAATTAAATTTCTTTGAAAAGAAACTGACTGGATGCTCAAGACCTTCCTCGTCTGTCTGCAAAAGTACTGCACCAGCCCCTACTCCGCTGGCATCAGTCGCCAACTGAAATGGTCGTTCAAAGTCCGGGGCCCCTGAGGATAGGTGGAGTGCATAAAAGGTGTTTAACTACTCCAGACGCCTGCGCACTCTCAGGTGGCCAGCGGAACTTTTTAGCATTGGCTAGTAGATCTGACAAAGGAGCTAACACAGTAGAATAGCCTCTTATAAAGCGGCGGTAATACCCAATCATTACCCAAAAATCTCATGATCTCCCGCTTGGTGGTCGGCCTGGGGAACAAGTCGATAGCCTGTATCTTCTGTTGGGGCGGAGCTCACCTGCCCTAACCCAACCACAAACCCCAGATACTGCACCGTGGCTTGCACAAAGTCACACTTGCCCAGATTAACCACCAAGCCTGCTTTACTAAGTTGACATAATAAGGCTTCTATGTGCTCACAGTGACTTTGGAAATCGTTGTCATAAATGATCACGTCATCAAGGTAGACAGTACAGTTTGGGATGTCTGCTACGATGTCGTTCATTAAGCTCTGGAAAGTGGCCGGTGCATTTTTCAGACCATATGGCATCACGTTGCAACGGTAAGTACTGCCATCCACCACAAACCCGCACACCTCTTTAGCCCGCTCAGACAGTGGTACTTGCCAGTAGCCTTTGACGAGGTCTACCTTGGTCAAGTACCTTGCTTTCCCTATCTTATCCACACTGTCATCCACCCGGGGAAGAGGATATGCATTGGTGGGGGTCAACCCGTTCAACCGCCTAAAGTCAATGCAGAACCGAACTTTTCCATCAGGTTTGGGCTGCAGAATGACAGGAGAAGTCCACCGTACTGCCCCCGTCTCGATCAAGCCTCTCGCCAAGATATACTTCAGAGCAACCCTGGGCGCTGGGAGTTTAATGGGAGGCACACGATAAGGTATCGACTTGAAGGGGGGCTGCCCTCCTACATCGACATTCATGCACCGCTTGAGTAGTGAGGCCTGGGTGCTCGGCAAATACAGTGGGGTATGAATCGAACAGGCGCTGCACTGCCACCTGCTGTTCCTCCGGCAAGTGCGCCAGAGCATCATGGAGCACATTGGCTCGAATTCCCGCCCACTGATCGGCCGAGACATGACAATCCCAGTTATCATCCACCTGATCATTGCTGCCCCCCCTCTCCTTCTCCACCATGACCGCAGCAGGTCAACACAGGGACAGCTAGTGACTCAGGTGGGCGCCTCACATACTCCTTCAACAAATTAATGTGGCATAGTTGGTTACGCTTCTTCCGGTCTGGAGTGGCAACGAGGTAATCTAGATCGAGATCTTTGACACCACCCGATAAGGCCCAGCGTACTTGGCAGCCAGAGGATGACCTGACAAAGGCAACAGGACCAACACCTCTTGACCTACCTGAAACTCCCGGAGTTTCGCCTTAGTATCGTACCTGTCCTTCATACGAACGCACCCGGACAGTGCCAGACTTCTAAGCATTCTCTCTCTGCTCTCGAGGACGTATCTCAACATAGAACATGGCTTTGCGGTACCCTCCCAAATCTCCTTCACCATGTGGAGGAGGCCAAGGTCCCAATCCTTTCCGTTCTCTGCGCAGTAAAATCGAAGCATTCTTTTCAGCGTGGCGTGCCACCTCTCCAACACCCCTTGACTCTCCTGGTGATACGCAGAAGAGACGACAGTGCTTGATGCCATGCTGAATCATAGTTTGTTTTGAACAGATTAGATGTAAAATTAGAACCTTGGTCCGATTGCACCTCTTGCGGGTAAACATACCGCGAGCAATTCAAGAGCAGGTTCCGGACAACAGTTTTCGCCGTGCCATTTCTCATTGGATATGCATCAGGATAAAGAGTGGCCACATCCATGCTATTTAATAGAAATTTATTACCGGCACTAGTAGGGGGTAGGGGTTCTGACCATATCAATGATGACCTTACTGAAGGGCGGTCCACTGACATGAATGGGGTGCAACGGGGCTCTCGGAATTGTTTGGTTAGGTTTTCCAACCCTCTGGCACGTATGACACCTTGCTATCCAGGTTACCACCTGCCCCTTCAACCCCGGCCACCAAAACAATTTTTCTAAAGCCGCCACCGTTTTTCTCACCCCTAGATGTCCTGCCAGTGGTATGTCATGCGCCAACCTCAGTAGGCTATCCCTGCACTCCCGTGGCACCACCAACTGGTCCTACTCCGGACCCCCTCTTGCCAACTACGTTTAGGGTCTTGAAAACGCCTATAAAGGATGCCTTCTAAATAAAAAAAATCTCCTGGCTGTGCATCGCCGTCCTCGTCGTCGAGCTCTACAGCTCCATTAGCACACGTTTGGAGCTCAGGGTCCTCTAGTTGCAACTGACGTATATCTGAGGGTGCCAAGCGATCTAACTGCTCCTGGAGCAATGCATGACCTTCCCCGATACTGGGCTGCTTCCTCTGTCTCTCTCGATGTACATAACGTTGCTGTCGTGGAGACTCGTCATGCCCAGCCTCGTCACTCTCGATGACAGGCCCTGGGGCTACTCCAGAATTAAGTAATGATGCTAATACTGAATCACCCAGGAGAGCCGCTGCGTCAAAACTCTTAAAACCAACTCCAGCTTTAGCCTCCTCCTGTTGATCATTCCTCCGCTGGTCTGAAGACGGAGGACTAGGCTGTGACACTTTAGCTGCCCGAGCTCGGGTGACAACACACGCCATGGGTTGTGTCTGGCACCGCTCGACCCACTCTTGCTCTTCCCTACTCACGTCGGCCGGCCTCTCGGCAACGACTAAGGGTAGAACCTCAGAAGCGGGCATTGCAAAGTCGTTGCCGAGAAGAAGGTCGCCTCCCTCCACTGGCAGTTTCTCCACAATCCCGACATCCAATTCACGTGCCACACCATCCACCTCCAACTCCAACCGCACCAGCGGGTATGACCGAGTTGCATTAATACCCTGCACCAGGGATCGGTACTAGGACCAATTCTCTTTCTAATTTACATCAACGACATAGATGAGGGTCTCACCTGTACAATCTCAAAATTTGCTGACGATTCAAAAATTGCAAATAGCGTACTCTCAAAAGACACAGTTGACGATATGCACACAAATGGAAAATTGTCATGTTGGCCCAAATATGGCAAAATGATTTTCAATGCGGATAAATGTAAAGTACTTTGCTAAAAAAGCAAACTATTCGATGAATGGCACTCAGCTTAGAATGTAAACAGAGAAACCGATCTGGGAGTACACATATCGAGTAACCTAAAACCGAGTCAACAATGTTCAGAATTGTTACGAAGGCAAACAAACTTTATATAGGCCAGGTCATTTGGAGCATAAATCCAAAGAAGTTATCCTAACCCTTTACAATTCATTAGTCCGCCCTCTTCTGGAATACTGCGTTCAATCCTGGTGCCCTTATTACCAAAAAGATATAAACAAGCTAGAACGAGTTCAACGTAGAGTTACCAAAATGATACCTAGCCTAAAGAACAAACCATACGAAGAGCGTCTTAGAGACTTAAACCTATTTCCTTTAACCCAGCGCAGATTAAGAGGTGACTTAATTCACGTGTTCAAAATCATCAAAGGCATCGACAATATGAACTGTAGTAAGTACTTCACTATCGACCAATCTAATTACACGCGGGGAAACGGTTGCAAAATTATTGGTAAATCTTTAACTCACACGAATCTAAGATTCTTCTTCAATCGAGTTGTCAACTTGTGGAATGGCTTCCCGAAACGTTTATGACTGCATCACCGTTGATTCATTTAAACTCCGCCTAGACAAATATCTCGCATCAAACCCCGACTGACTGCGTTTGTAATGAATAACTTTATTTTATCCCCCCCCCTCAGTTACTAACCCATCTGTCCCCTACTAACTTCCTAATACTGCACGGACATTAGTTCCAGGGCAGTTAATTCCCTTTCCAATGTTCCCTTACCCACTCTAAACCACTGTTTGGACCTTGAGTGTTCCTCAGCAACCTAGAAGGGTCACTAGATCTGTTGTTGCTTGATACCCTGCACCACTACCACCCGAGCCGCGTTTATAGGGTAGCCAGTCAAGTTTTTCATCAGAGTCTGGGAAGCACCTGTATCACGCAAGACCTCTACTCCATACTTGCATCCCACATCACGCAACCCCGCCCTCTATGGTCGCAAAAAACATCCTGAGCAGGGTTCGAGCCTCCCAGGTGCTTCTGCATTGGCTGTGCCTCAGCCTCTGACGAACTGCCCCGGGCAAACTCAGATGACTTCGGAGACACACCAATGTTGCAGGCCAAAGACACAGCTGCTGTAGGTGGTTTGCTAGGACAGACTCTTGCAAAGTGCCCCTTTTTATGACAATGATAACACTCCAACTCCCCTTTGGGCTTCCCTTGGTACTGGGAAGGGCCCGGCCCCTTCTTAAACGGGACGGTGCTAGTCTTGTGGTCAGTCTTGGTATCATGGCTCTTGTACTTGTTTGCATAAGGTATACACTAACTCGGGGGGGTGGGGTATCACGCCCCTTGTTACCTGCCTCACTACGCTGGGCAGACCCGCACCCACGAATTAGTGATAGCCGGAGGTCAGCCATCTCAGCTGCCTCCTGTAGAGTTTTTGGTTGCTTTTCTTTCAGGTTTAACGTCAGGTCGCCGCCCGTGCATTTGAAAAACTGCTCTAAAAGCACCAACTGTTTAATGTCGTCAAACGTAGTAGCTTTCTCCGACCTCAGCCAATTCCCAAAAGCATCGGACAGCTCCCGGGCATGTTCCAAAAAGGTGCTCTCCCGACCCTTGGTAACACCCCGGAACTTCAACCTGTACGTCTCTGGTTGTAGTTCGTATGCTCTCAGGACAGCCTCCTTGAGTTCCTCATAGATAATACACGACTCTATAGGCAATGCATCATAAGCCTTGAGTCCCTTGCCCACAAGTCTAGAGGAAACAAGGGCTGCCCACTTCTCCCCAGGCCACTGGTGTTCCTGGCACTTCTTCTCGAATCTCATGAAAAATTCGGTGACACCCGACTCATCAAATACAGGGACTATAGCTTCAACAGGTGCGACAAAGACTGATCATGCCCACAATTCCCACCACCGAGACGTTGCCCTGTCGTTTCCACCCGAGTCTTCTCAAGATCGATATCTGCACGGTACCTGGTAGACTCAGCCTCCGACTGGGATTCGTATAGCTTCTCGCGAGATTAGCGTTGTGTTTTAGCCTTAGCGAGTTCGAGATCAGCCTGTCGCTGTCTCTGGTTAGCCATCTCAACCTGGAAGAGCATTTCTGTAGTGAACTTTGAGGAGGGGAGGTGCAACTATTGGACGCCCACCCCGATCCTAAACCACGCTGCCAGCGGCTATCGGCCTGCGGGAACGTACTAAATTCCGGCATCCCAGAGGTCCCGATGGGAGTAGAGTGGAGGGGGGGCTCGAGCAGAAGTCCCCAGCACCCTCTCACCCTGGACCTCACTAGCCGCCCCCAGTACGCAAGCCCTCAAATCGTTCTTCTTGATGCCATGAGCCCCGTAACCCATGAGGGAGCCAAACACTGTAGACCATACTTGCTAATTCCCTCTAGTCGATCAGCTGTATAGGCACCTCCAAAAACTTCTTTGCGGCCTCCTCACTAGTTACTAACCCCCCACTGGCATCTGCCCATCAGAGCCTGCATCATCCCTGAACTCTCAGTATGATCTGATTCGTCTCCCATTGTGTCCACCAAAAATTCTCACGTTTATAAAAAAAAAAAAAGTACCCAAGCTCCTATGTAGCACTATTCACTTGCCAAAAATGTCTGAAGACTCTCAAGTGCTATACTACTTTGCCAAAAAACAAATTAATGTGCCCACTATATTCCTCAATAAAACAAATGACCACAACAATCCTGCAATTATCTCTTAGTTCACAAGATCCTGAGCTAGGTCGCCATTTGTTACGATCCAGGTTCTCAAAGACACAGGGCTCTTCAACATTGGACTAGATAATGGCAAAATGCAACAACGGTAACACTAGATCCAACCCCTGCCTTAAACACTGGAAAACAAAACACCATTACCGCCCTGAGTCGTGCCTGGACAACGAGGTATCCTATGACTCGGTAACTGGTGCACACACACTAGGCTGACGCTCGATGAAACAGCCTATTCTCAAACAGTAAAAGATTACTCGATTATGTTACACAAAGAAAAGATAGTTAACGTGATTAATTAACGTTACGGTAGATACTCAAATAACTGGCACTCCTGTATTAAAGAAAGTGCAATGCTAGTCCTGCAACATCAACTGGAAACTTCTGAAATAAGTCTGATGCTGGGAAGATGTTCGTAAAGAATCTTGAACAATTA